>JAAXNX010000476.1:0-28875 GCA_036491905.1 Folsomia manolachei | reverse complement strand
TTGACAGCGTTAGGAATCTACAGAAATGAAGAAATGTTGATAAAGGAAAAGTACTTATCAGAACTCGGACAAACTTGCCAATTGCATACTAAGCACTGACTGGGTTGAAATTAAACTGTAAATTCGAGACCATGATCTTACCAAATTGTGTCCAGTAGTGGAGGAAAAAGTCCAAGTTACTTGTGGCTTATCTGAATAATGACTTGTCGCAGGTAACCAGTGGGTGGGTGGGCGGAGTAATGAGTCTCCAAAACTTCCAAACTAAAAGAAATGTCCAACTACGGGAAGACTATGGATGCTCAAGAAGGAGAGACGAAACAAAAGTCCAGCCAGAAGTAGTTAACTGACTCCAGATTCCTGTTCACCTCAGTATTGGGAGAGTATTGAGTCAGTTCAGGCACAGAAACGGAACAGGACATTAGAATACCATGCAAATTAGTCAGATAATTTACGGAATCCTGCCGGTCCAAGAAATGCCATGATACGAAATACTAGAGTATGGGAATTTAGTGACTCCTCACTTTGTTAATATTAGTAGATAGCCTTACACATCCTGAACCTGAATTTACATATGCCATGACCATGCTCTTGATCCAACCCTTGTCACGCTGTTACACCCGGCGTAGTTGGTTATGCACCTCACAATTTATGAGTTAATTAGAATATCTCCCACTTTATTATCCATGACCTGTTACATCCTCAGAGGAATATATAGCCTAATTAATTAAGGCACTTTGTCATGCAATTACTACGTATTAAAATACTGGAGGCATTCATGACCGGGTATTGAATCATGACTCTGGAAAAGGTAGGAGCTCAACTAAATTGGTATCACTTCTAAAATATCCGCCATCACTTGACGCCATTGCTACACCTCCCCCAAGGAGAGGAAGGCTATGTAATTAATATTTGAATCAATATCTGGATAATTGGAACGTTTAATCACAGTCAGATCTGGTAATTGTCATATTATTGCAACCTAAATATAATTATTTCCTAGTTATTGGTAAAGTAGCTCTATTACGGAGTTGTGTCCCTTTTTAAAAATAAATACTTGTGTTTTGCCATGTCCTGGTGGTTGGGCGTGTCCTTATTTCTTGGTTGCATTGAGAGAATGAAGCCAGCCCTTCGTTTTTCGACAAGTGTCCCTTGTGCAGAGGGGACAGGTCATGAGAAGTTGGGGGGACACGGCGACTCCCTTCGTTAAATGACTCTTGACCGTTTCCGCCATCCCGGAAATGAAGGCGGGGTGATCATTCGGGGCTGCGGCGCGTCGTACGGTGACACCAACCTGGAATAAAAAGAAGGATTAGTGGGTGGTATATAAATAAGGATGAAGTGGGTGTGGTCTCGCCTCTTTGGCGAGATCGGAGCCGTATTCAATATCCATTTCGTGAAGGGTTTCAATGTGCTCATTTACAAAAGCAATGGGGACCAGGAGGATGTTTCGCATCTTCTTGGCGGCCAGCCCTGGAATTTAATTAAGAATTAAGTATGACGATTATTCGCCAAATAATTGTTGAATAGCATACGTACCCTTGATGGCTTCCTCTGTGGAGGGCCTGAGCCAAGGGACCGGACCCACTTTGGACTGCCAAACGAGACGATAGGGATGGGTGTGGCCTAGTTCCTGCATAACCAGCTCAACCGTGGCAGACACCTCCACGGGATATGGGTCACCTCGATTTACGGCCTAGAATTAGAATAAAATAAAGTATTTTAAAGGACCACACCCCCTGGGAATAGTTCCAGTACTCCCACCCACCTTCATTGGGAGTGAATGCGCCGAGAATAGGATGACAGGTGGCCCCTGTTCCGGGGGGAAGAGAGGAATCTGCTCCCGAATTCTGGCCACGATAGAGGACACCAGCCCTGGATTTGTGCCCCATCTATCCAACACACTCCATTTGATGGAAGACTTTCCCCTGGGGATAAAAAAACATGTAAAATGAGTCTCATAGGTGGGTGTTGTCCCATTAAGTGGCCTGAACTCACCCCCTGTCCCCATAAAACTTGTGAATGGCGTGGATGGAGGATCCCGAGGTGGCACAGGAGTAGTGAGGATATTGAGAGAAGGCCACGGCCCGTCCCACCCCATCCTCCTCCATCTTCTGGAGGGTGTGGTGCGTGAGAGGAGGGGCGTAGCGGAATCCAACGTAGGCGGAGTGGGGGGCAGTGGAGGGGGAGACACGATCCAACTCGGAGGAGAGGAGAGCTCCCTGCTTCTCAGTCCAGGCGAGGATTGGTGAGCCACCCCCGATTTCCGAGTATTTCTGGGTGATGGCGGGTGTCCGCCGGGAGGCTATCCAGGCTCCGAGGGTGTCTTGGAGGGGGAGTTGGAGAATATCACGGTCCTAGGGGGAAGGGAAATTAGTGATAATATTCAACAGGTGTCCATCTGGATGTTACCTGGAAGAGTCGCTTGAGGAAGGGTCCAACTTCCTTGAGTTCCGCGGGACCTCCCATATTGAGGAGGAGGAGGGCTGTCCCCTTTCCCTTACCACTGGGAGGAGGCGGTCCTTTACTAGAGAAGCCAACCAGCAGCTGTCGAGGAGAGGAGGAGAGGACGGAGGAGCGGAGGAGAGACCACATTTTGTGGGTGTGGTGGACCTGTGGCTGAGCAGGTGGAGTGTGGGTTAGACTTATCAGTGGCGTAGGTAGTTAGTTGGTTGGATGGTTTGGCAGTATTGAAAGTGACGGGTAAGTTGGGAAATCGGAGCACGGCTCTGTCTCTGCTGACTAACTAACTAACTACAGTAACACTGTGTTACTAACTATTATGGAGTACAACTAACTAACTAGCTATCTAGTAAACACTGGATTACGCAGGGGTCCAACCCGTTGTTAGCTGCTTATCAGGGAGTCAGTCAGTCAGTCAGTCCTGGGGGGTATTGAGATACTATACTACTGGTAGAAGAGGAGATGTAATAAGTATTGAACTTGTGTAGGAATGGCCTTGAGATATTCCCAACCAACCAACTCCAACCTGGTTCTTCTATCTGCTGATACAGGAGGAGATACACGTTGTTAATCCCAATATTTAATGTATTAATTTAACCTAATCACTCACTGTGTTACTTATGTAATATCCACTCCAGCACCCAGCACCACCAGCAGCAAAGGATAGGTTAGGAGTGAGCAGAGTCACAGGGCACACTACTACTTGCGCCACAAATTGTTGTAAAGGTCTCCTGTTCCAATAGAAATAAGGTCACTTGTCCCCATAACCACCAGTTCAAGGAGAGGAGGGAGGAGGAGATCTCAACAGGGGTTGCCTCAGCAGACAGACTCTTTAGGAAGGAATAGGTTGGAGTGTGGAGGATGAGAACTAGTTGGGGTCAAGTGTAAGGTCACTCACGAAACGAATCCAAAGTCAAGGTCAACATCATGTCCGCCGTAAGGGCACTGTCTTCACGGCGTCAGGGGCAAAGTGGCAGCAGTAGTGGGAATAATGGACCCTCCGACAGAGGAGGTCCCATTGGAGGCAGGAATAATAACAGAGGAACTGAAACCATTCATTCCGGACACTTCATGGTGAGCAATTATCTCAAAGGTCAAGGTCAAGAGGGGTAGGTCAGGGGCCTTATCTTACTCTGACTTATCTGAATATATTAGGTGTCAGACTTTGAGCCAGAGAGCGAGGCACAGGATGAAGAGTACGAGGTTGGGATGCCTATTCCTCCAGCGCCCCCTGAGGCTGAGGCCAGGATGAAAGGAAGCCCTTCTCTGGATACGCCACCCTCCTCCCTCAACAGATCAAATTCCTCGTCCAAAGTGGAAAACCTTCAGTTCTACGCCACCACGCCTCCAACCAACTCCTCCTCCATTTCAAACTCGTCTTCTCTCCCTCCTACTCCTCCTGGGGGTGGGGCTGGGTCTGGAGGAAAAGGAGGAGTCAATAAACGGGAGAGGACATCTTCCTCCTCCTCATCCTCTGCCCTCGTCCCTGCCTGGAAGAGTGGAGCCACACCCAGTTTGGATGGGAGGATTGATGGATCCCTCACCAAATTGTTTCAGTGCATGAGTCTGGCTTATAGGTGAGTAATTGGGGGTGGCTCAGTTAAGATAATGATCTAAAACGGGTGTGGTTGTGTTACAGGCAGAAGCTGACTTCTCCCAAATGGAATCGTTTTAAGGGGGTGAGACTCCGATGGAAGGACAAAATACGGCTGAACAACGTCATCTGGAGATGTTGGCATATGCAGTGTGAGCTAGGCACACCCACTTAATCAATTAATTGAGTGGGAGGAGTGAGAAATAATGTTGTACTTAATTTCTTTCAGTTATAATGAAGAAGAAGACGTTGGTCTGTCAGTTTGCGTCTCCGTTGGACGTGGATGGTCACAATAAACCGGAGGTGAGTGGTGATATCTGATTGGCTAGGTTACACCCACCCCCAATAAAAAAGGTCAGACTAATCTGAGAGCTCAGGTCTGTTGCCAGGCTGTGGTGATGGAGGGGAAGTATTGGAAACGGAAACTATCCACCGTCGCAGCAGAGTACAAAAAATGGAGACTTTTTTACCGTAATCGAATCATGGGATGGACCCATGCCACACCTCCGGCGGATTTGGTGAGTAAAGGAATATGATGGACTACACCCACTACTGGTGCTAATTGTTTGACTCTATAGCATCCCGTGTCCTTGGATGGATTTGATTGGTCCAGATCCGGAACTTTTGGAACGATGTCGAACATAATATTTGATGATGACATGTTCATGGATTTTACGGATACCCTGTTCTCCTCCCTCTCAACCAATCAGCCATTTGCTTTCCCTAATCCCAGAGAGATTGGTGAGTGGTCTGATAAATGTGGGGGTGGTTATCCGTTAATAATTGACCTTGACCTTTAATTTGACCCACAGCGAGGGCGGGGATGGTCGCGGATTTTATTCAGCCAGGACTGGTTCAACTGCAACCGAATCTTGATGATTTTATGGACACGTTGGAGCCGCTTCAGGGTAAATAAGGGATTTATGTTGAGCGATTGTTGATATCATTGTTGACATTGTTGATTGTTTGTAGACTACGTAAATTCCAAACTGTTGCCCCCTGTTCCGGAGGAGTTGGAGAATTTCGACCCACCCGACTCCCTCCTGTCCGAAGGTCTCCTGCCAAATAATCATCATCACCACCACCAAAAGAGCCTTCAACAGAGTAACAACACTTCGTCGACCCAGTTCTATGACCAAGGACTCATTCTACAAAGTCAGCAACAAAATGGGACCTCCCTCCACCACCCACATCAACACCACACCCAACAACAACACCAACATTCGCCGGAACCTCTTAAAAATCGACATCTCCACCATCACCAGCAGCAGCAACAGCAACAGGTACATCAACAAGTGGACAAGTCTGGTGGCGGGGGAGAGGTGGATGTCTTCGCGAAACCCCAGGGGAAACCACGAGGTCGCTGTCGAAGTGGTGGGGGTGGTGGGAGTGGTCTCAGAGCACAACCACCGCATTCCCAACAACTCGTTAATAATGCCAACTCCAACACTCTGTTGTCCCATTTACTCGCCGGATCTGCGTCCAATTCTTCCAATTTGGTGGCGGCGCTGTCCCCAGCCACACCCACAGGAGGGCAGGGTAACTCCAATTCCTCTCCAGCTCCAATTGATTACGGGGGACCACTCAACATGGTTTTGGGCTCGTCTCCGTTTCAGTCCACGGCGCCATTTTATCTACCTTCTCCTAATTCGCCGTTGGTCGTAAGTAACAATTAAATTTGTGTGCTTATTAAGGTCAAAGGTCGAGGTCGTGAATAATTGGATTTTTTTGGACAGATAAATTTCGGCGGTCTGAGCGGCGGCGGAGGAGGAAATGGAGGAGGAAAACAGCAGCAACAGCAGTCTCTACTTTCAGCGCTATCCTCATCTTCTGGGGGTGGAGGTGGGCGTGAGAGTGTGTCTCCACCCACAACCACACCCAATTCCGGTCCAACCTCTCCTTCCCGCGGGAATCGGCCGGATGGGGGACGAAATAAGAGTGGAGAGGAAAGGGGTGGCTATAAAGTGAGTATGGGCATAGAATTACGAACTGTGGGTGGGGACCGGGGTTTTATTTTATTAATGAGTGGGTATGGTTATGCAGGATCATAGGCGTGTCTGTCACATAAATGCGGAGCAGAAGCGGCGTTGCAACATTAAAAATGGTTTTGATACACTTCACTCCCTCATCCCGGCTTTGAGCCAGAATCCCAATGCTAAGGTGAGTGGGTGGGGCTTCTACTATTGCATTAGTTAACTAATCGTTAACTAATTAATTGATAATTGTCAGGTGAGCAAGGCTGCCATGTTGGCCAAGGGTGCGGAATACATTCGTCAACTGAAGGGAGAGCGGGCGGGGTTGAAGGAGGAGATTGAGGCCCATCGGGCGGAAGTGGAGGCGTTGAATGGTGCCATAAATTCCTGTCAAGGTCTCCTCCCTGCCACGGGTATTACTTGTATAAAATTGTATTATTCGGTTTGAGACAAACTTTCTAAAATATCACATTAGTTTCATGTCACATTGGTTCATCATTTCACTTGGAATCTGAACAAAAAACAAAAAAATTAGCTATCCTACAATCGTAGCAGTTACTAACACATAATTATTCAATCTTTTGCCGTTTTGGATTAGTTGAAGATTCTCCAAGGGGTGTTTTCATCTCTTGTTCCCACAATCTTTCCTTCAAGTAGGTCATGTTAGCCGGTGGGATATTTCAGCAGTTTTCAAGGATTGAGATGAGGTCATTTTCACACGTTTTTACACGAATCAATGAAGTGCGAGATTTTTGATGTGCCTTGGAGTTTGTCATGAGTCGTGTAGCAATTTTCAAAGTGTTTCCGGTAGGCTCATCAAACCCTAAAATTAGAAGAGGTTTTGCCGTAGTGGGGTCGAAATCCAATCCTTCTAACATAAAGTTTTAGAAAAGGCAAAGAGTAAAGCAGTGCTGGGTCAATGGAGAGGTTGCGTGAATGACCTGGACATTTTTTTTTTTAGGTTTTTCTGCCCCCGTGTCCCGACAACGAACCTCCAAAATGAATGAAATGTTCACGGTGTGGGTGAGAGAGAGGACGCTGGACAATTGGAAGTTTTGGTTGGTAAGTTAGTTAGCAATCAGAGTGGGTAAATATTTGTGGGGGTGGCTATCATGGCCAAGGTAAATGATAGAGGTTAAATTGATGTTTGGTCTGGTTCCAGTTTTCCACGTTAATCCGTCCTCTCCTGGACTCGTACAATAGCTCCGTGTCCACGGCCAGTGTGGATGAGATGTGTCGCACCGTCCTGGCCTGGGTGGACCAACATTGCTCCCTTGTGGATCTCAGACCAGGTGGGTCAAGGGTTATCATAAGATAACCTCGTTATCTGGAAGTGTGGTGGAAGGAAATATTAATTAATTTGGTTCTACTCCGTTTTGTAGCCGTGTTGACCTCCCTCCGCCAACTCTGTACGCGAACGGATATTCTGAGTAATCCAGCCAATTTACAGGAGGAAGCTTACAAGGCAGTTAAACAGGATTCGCCGCCCTCTTCTGGGGGTAGTGGAGGGGATTCTAGGTAGACTTTGACCTACCCCTGGACTTGAGGATCTCCATATGTTGTGACACTGGTGGAGGAGGAGGAGGAAATCATCAATCACTGACCAAGCAACTAAATAGTAACTAGCCTAGGAATCCAATTTCTGTGCAGTGTACAGCTACGAAGGAAGGAAATGGGAGGAGGATAAGTGACTTATCTTAAGTCAGGAGAGCTTATCTTATAAGTTATATAGATATACAAATGTTATATATACTCAGAAGGAGGGTGTTTCCTATATATTTTTAAATGATGATAAAGTGGAACTCTGAGTCGCTTCCTGCAACAATGAACTAAAGAATAAAACTAAACGAACGGTGCTTCAATAAACTAATCAGTCAGCCAGGAGAAGAGGGGGAGATATCCTGGCACTCCTCCCCCTGACCCGGATCTGGAGTCAAATCAATGAGCTCAACTGCAACTCCCTTGTTTATCAATGTCTGTGGAGGAGGATGAAGACACTGCAACAGGGAAACTCAAAGAAAACCCAAATATTGTTACACCCACCAGCAACGAATCCACGGCAGAACCAGGAAAACAGTGAAATAATACAAAGTGCAAATGAAAGAGTAATTGAGTCAAGAGAGAAAGGGAACTATTTTTGCATTGTTATCCTTCATCAGCCCCACCCACTCAATATAGAGTAGATTTGGGTGAATCCCTCCCTCTTTAAGATAGCTAAGCTAGATATGATTGTTATTGAGTGCCTGCCTACAATCATTTACTTGTTCCTTTAGCTGCGTAGGTCTCCTTACAAAATTTATACAGCGTACTTAAGTGGGAGGAGGGTTGTATTGGGAATGATAATATCCCATCCAATTTGGCACAATTACAAGTCTTGTAATGTAAATTTACGTGGAGGTAGGATGGTTAATTTGTTGGTTTGTTTTAATCAAGTTAATTATTTGGATTGCAGGATTTAAAATGGTTGACTACTGCTAAATTGAAGGTATTTGTTAACTATGATAAGGAAAATTTATATGTTGTACGGATGGAAAGTGAGATAATTACAGCGAGAGAGATATATATTTGTTGGTGATGCATGAAGATGATTGTTGGAGATTTTTAATGAATTCTATGACTAATTCAGAGAAGGTGCCAGAAAGAAAAGTGTTTTATCCAGTTACTCTTTCTTTCTTTATTGATAAAATGAACTTCCGTCAAGGAGCTCGAATGTGGCTAGGTTACAAGCACGGATTTGATAAGCATATAATGTTGATATTAATTGGATTATCAGTCCTCTCCACTTTCACTACTGTTCTGGGTACAAAATAAAATGATGGGAGGAAATAAAAAATAAAGCTAATATTTACAGTTCATTGTGCAATTAATATTAAAATACTAAACTTACAGGGAGGGAGGTCTGATCTTTATCTAATTGGAATCCAATTATTGGATTGGATAGGGGATAATTTGGCAGGTTATTTGGTCAAGACAATTAAAATACAAGGTATGAAAACCTTCACTACTGGACTAGCATGTTTTACGTATAACTACGAATTAATAGCTACTAAAGTCGACATTTCTTGGTCAAGGGGATTAAAATTGGTAATTAGAATAGTGGTCGACATTCTTTTGACTAATTGGTCACCGGCTAAAATTCAGTTAGTGTGGAATCACATATTGCGAGGATAGGAATGCTCTTTGCTGCGCTGCTGCTGGATGTGACCGAATCTCCAGACTTATCATGTGCTCTGCTCCTCCCCCGGGTGGCCATTGGCATTAAAAATCCTTCGAAATCGATCCTTATCCATCTCGTCCAGTCTTCGCTGCTCTGTCTGCATTTCCTGCTCCATAGCTTCGATAGTTGGTGAGAGAGTGGGATCCAGGGACAGGGCGTCTTTAAAATCATTCCGTGCTTCCTTAAAGTCCCCAACTTCCTTGTGACACTTACCCCGGCGGAAGAGTCCCTTCACATTGGCTAAAAATGGGGGCAGTAGAAGCATATTAATACACTACTTAGCATATTAATTAGTTAATTAGTTGACTAATTACCCGGCTGCAGCTTAAGGACGGCAGTGAAATGTGTGATGCTCTCATAAAATTCGGATCTTTTCATGAGACAAAAGGCGTAGTTAAGGAGGAGCGGAACTTTTTGTGCTTCCAGGGCCCGAGCCTCATCGGAAGAAGGATGTTCCTTGAGGAGGAGTTGTTCTAGACGGGCAATCCCATCAAAATATTTGGCTTCTGCTCCCCGGAAGTCCCCCGAGGTAAAGAGAGCGTTCCCCTCGTCCCGGAGGAGAGGGATGGAAGCCAATTTCTCATCCTCACTCAACTGCCACGTCTCCTGCTCATAATCTCCGGGTGGGGACACGGTCAGAAGCTCTGAAACAGAGGAAGAATGAAGAATTATGACCTCAGGAGCTTATCAACGAGCTTATCTCCTTACCAAAGAGGAAGGTGAGGTCTTGTGGGGTTTGGAGGAGTTTGTCGAGATCCTGATAACCGATGCCTTGTTGAGACATCATCCCACAGCAGTGGTGACCAGTGGAGGGGCCTTGCTTCCCAGAAACAGTTTCTCGCATCGCTTTGGACACCATGGGATAGGAGGCAACGTGCTGGGGGAGGAGGTAGGCAATTTAGAGTGAGCAGAAGTAAAGTGGGTGTGGCTGGCTTACGTGTTTGGGAACGCGGAACTTTGCCACTTGACCGGGAGGCATGGTGTGGATCATAAGCTCCCAGATTTCCAGTTTGAACTGTTTCCCGATAATGATGACCATGGGGTCGGCCCATGGCTCGGGTGTCGTCGACGAGGACTTGGTCATCAACGTCGACCAATCCCAACAAGGTTTTGAAGTGGAATTCAATCTGGGAAGGGTCAAAAGGTCAGTTAAGGGACAACAAAATTGAAATATTTGAAATTTGAAACATTTCTCTTACCTTCGTCCCATTGGGGTAAGGAGGGAGGGGTTGACCGGGTTGGAGAGGATTTTGTGCGAGAACTTCCTTCTTCACGTCGGCCGGTAATTTCATGATAATTTCCTGCTGATTGGGCTACAGGGCGAAATTTAATGGGAAGCAGCTGAGATTCCAAAGTGGGAGTCTCAATCTGCCCCAGGTATCTTGAAGGAGGTGTTAATGAAAAACCGTGGGTCACAGGGGGGTGAGGTTACCTATGTGGGAGAAAGCAAATGTCGTAAATGTCCCGGACCATTTTTTCAACCCTCCTGGAAACCAGTGGGGGTTTGGAATGGGGCCCAAAAGAGGGGTTGCCGGCCCTGTGGTGGGCTCCAGGACTGCCCGCGGGATTTAAAGTTGTCGGCAGGTTTTAAAAAGATTGCTCCAGCCAAAAAGTGGAGATTCTAAACTAAAATCTTGAGTTGTAACCCTCGCCTCCTCCTCCAGTCGAGTGGGTGTGGTCTATTTGGGAGACCGTAGTAAATGTGAGATGGCCTTCTTCATCGCGTTCAACAGGTCACGAGGTGGGTGTGGTTGCCAGTACTTAGTTATCAAGGCAATAAGTTAACTAATTAAATCCTTCTTGTTTTGCCAGTGGGTGCGTCCGCCGTGGTATCCGCCCTCGTGAAGGATGGTCCAATCCTCCTCAGTGGGAGTGGTGGGGTGGGATCCGTCGCGTCAAAATCCACGTCTCAACAACTCCGCCTTTTCTCTCTGAGAGGACGAGGAGCTGCTGGGGCGGCAGGAGCAAAAAGGGGAGTTCTGACTGGGGGTGGTCGTCCCCTCTTCATTTCCACGTCTCGTGCCGCAGCCGCGGAGAAGCAGACTTATCTCAGAGACAAGCCACACTGCAATGTGGGCACTATTGGACATGTCGACCATGGAAAGACTACGCTCACCGCGGCCATCACTAAAGGTAAGGTCCAGTGACCTTTGACCCTTGACCTCGTGACCTTTAATGGATCCTTATTAACTGTGTTTCAGTGCTCTCCGAGTCCAACAAGGCCAACGTGGCGAAGAAGTATGATGAGATTGACAACGCACCGGAAGAGAAGCAACGTGGGATCACGATAAACGTGGCGCATATCGAGTACGCCACGGAGAACCGACACTACTCCCACACCGACTGTCCGGGTCATGCGGATTATATTAAGAACATGATCACCGGCACGGCGCAGATGGATGGAGCCATTCTTGTCGTGGCGGCGACAGATGGAGTCATGCCACAGACGAGGGAGCATCTTATCCTCTCCAAACAAATTGGGATTGAGCACATTGTCGTCTTTATTAATAAGGTGGGTCAACGTCTGACCTTAAATGTCAAAAGGTCATTTATTAAGGTCAAGGTTGCTAAAAGGTTGACCTTTAGGTGGATGCTGCGGACGCGGAAATGATAGATCTCGTGGAAATGGAGATACGTGAGCTCATGTCGGAGATGAAGTATGATGGCGACAAGGTCCCTGTGATTAAGGGGTCGGCCCTTTGTGCGTTGGAGGGTAAGAATCCGGAGATAGGGACAAATGCTGTGAAGGAGCTCCTCAAGGCGGTGGACTCCTTTATCCCGACCCCTGTCCGGGATCTGGATAAACCTTTCCTACTTCCGGTGGAGAATGTTTACAGCATCGCGGGAAGGGGGACGGTTATCACGGGGAGGTTGGAGAGGGGTGTCATCAAAAAGGTAGGTGAAGAAAAGATAAGGGAGGAGAGAGAAGGTATTAATGTGGGTGTGGTTTCTGGATTACAGGGGATGGAGTGTGAGGTGCTGGGCTATTCTAAGAGTGTGAAGACGACTATCACTGGGGTTGAGATGTTTCACAAGATCCTGGACGAGGCGCAGGCAGGGGATCAGTTGGGAGCTTTGGTTCGTGGGGTCAAAAGGGATGAGATCAGGAGAGGAATGGTTATGTGCAAACCCGGTAAGATAACATGACCCAGTCTTTTATTACAGGTGTATTATTAGTCACAAGAAAACGTAGATGACTGAATGTTTCCTTTATGAATTTCCAGGAACCATGAAAACTTTTGATAATATCGAAGCTCAGGTGAGTGTGGGTGGGAGGAGGGAAAGGAAATTTCATGTTGTTTCCATTAATTTCTTGTCGATAAGAATAGTTTGAGTAAACTTTACTCAGTAAAGGATTAAAATTGATTTGTGAATGTCCAAGGTGTACGTGTTGAGTAAAGAGGAAGGGGGTCGCTCCCGTCCCTTCACGTCTCTCATTCAACTTCAAATGTTTTCCAAAACATGGGATGCAGCCACTCAGGTTAAAATCGTAGGCAAGGATATGGTCATGCCGGGAGAGGATGCCAAGTAAGCCAAGAAATTCACTACAGGGTCAGTCCTTGAGCTTATTCCAATATTAATATATTTTTGTCCCCTTCCTAGACTTCAATTAAAGTTGATTCGTCCCATGGTGCTGGAGAAGGGTCAAAGATTCACGCTCCGTGACGGATTCACCACCCTGGGCACGGGAGTGGTGACTGGAACGATGAAGAATATGAGTGAAGCCGACCGTCAGCTGATGATTGAAGGGAGGAAAGGTCTGGAGAAGAAGGCCAAGAAGGAGGCGGCCGCAGCAAAGTCATAAAGGTCAAGGAAGGGTAATCCAACAGCAGCCATTTCTATTTATTCCTCTTAAGTCCTTCCCTGTTGCGGGCGCGTATCCTTATTTTTTTAGTGGGAATCCCAGCTCTAGTTTTTTTGATGTTATAATATTTACTCTCTTACTGCATTTACTCTATAATACCTAGACCTACTCTACGTTACTTGTGTGTGAGTGGGTGTGGTTGTCTTCTAGTATTCTTAAATTAAAGGAGCCCCGGAATAAAATAAAATACAAAATAGATTGTTACCCTGAGTCAATAAATCATTTACAAGGATTTAATCTGGATTTGGATGACGTTTATATGCTTTCATAAAATTGGACAGACGGACGGTTAAATTAAAGGAGCCCGGAATAAAATAAAATACAAAATAGATTGTTACCCTGAGTCAATAAATCATTTACAAGGATTTAATCTGGATTTGGATGACGTTTATATGCTTTCATAAAATTGGACAGACGGACGGACAGTAAATTATGAGTAAGAAAGAGAAGAGCTCCTCCACTAATAGGCTTGCATTGCTGGGTTATTTTCTTACAACATTTTTTTTTATTAATTTATAATTGTGGTACAAGTAGATGGAAAAATGAAACGCGACAGTGTTTAAATGTAATAATTTTAAGGTAGCTTCCTAGCCCAATGCCAGCCTGGCTTCCTCGCCAACTCCTCCTCTTCCTTTTTTACAAGTCTTCATCATCATCTGGTAGAGCCACGTTGGCTGCCTCCTGCAACAGAATAGAGAATGATTAGTATTAGTTAAATAGTAAAATAATGGCATCTGCAAAAGTAGATTGATGACCTTACCTGGAGATCGTTTTCAATTTGTTGTTGCCAAGCAGGGTCCATGTGAATTTCAGGCGGGGCAAGAGCCGGCATGGCCACAAATTCCAGGTTAGGATCCCCAATCAGCTTCCGGGCCAGCCAGAGGAAGGGCTTCTCAAAGTTGTAGTTGCTCTTGGCGGAAATGTCGTAGTACTGAAGATTCTTTTTACGATGAAACACAATGCTCTTGGCCTTCACTTTACGATCCTTGATGTCCACCTTGTTCCCTGGAAAGATAAGCCATGTTAGTATCATTCTACAAGACTCTTGTAAGAAGAGGGACAGATAAGCACTTACCACAGAGAACAATTGGGATGTTTTCACAGACTCGAACCAGGTCCCGATGCCAGTTCGGGACATTTTTGTAAGTGACCCGAGACGTCACGTCGAACATGATGATGGCGCATTGTCCCTGAGTAGAATACACAATAATTAAACGTCTCCTAAGGTCATGACCTAGTCTAGAGAGTCCTTACCTGGATATAATATCCATCCCTCAACCCTCCAAACTTTTCTTGACCCGCCGTGTCCCAAACATTGAATCGAATGGAGCCCCTGGAAGTATTGAACACGAGGGGGTGCACCTCCACCCCCAGAGTGGCGACGTACTTCTTTTCAAACTCTCCAGTCAAATGTCGTTTGACAAAGGTGGTCTTCCCTGTCCCTCCATCACCGACGAGGACACATTTGAATGTGGGCATGGCCTCCATCTCCTTCTTCCCTTCTGCCATGGTTGAAGGTGGGTGTGGTGTGGTAATTAAGATAATTATTTAATTATTTAAAATTTAAACGTTGGAGTGAAATAAATAAAGCGGCCGCTTCCTTCCAGGGTTGAAATAGAAAAGGCCTCACTCACTCACTCTCAAGCGTGCTGGATGGCGGTTGAATGAAGGGGGCAGGGCCGGGAGGAGGGTAGAATGCACAAATTAATTAATTATTTAATTAATTGAGCTAATTATTTAGTATCCAAATTTAATGGGTGTGGATAGTTAAGGACAAGTTATTATGCAGTGGGTGGGGTTGGAGTTTGGGTGTGCCGGCCCTGTTTTGAGATTGGCAGTGGTTAGTCATGGGATTTTAAAGTGCGCGGGTTGGAGATTGCGTGATGAGTGTCTCTCCACCCACCGAGAGAGCCAGAGCCACCACCACGTCCAGAGTTGAGAACTTGTTGGTCTTTTGGACCTCCCTCGCTCGCTCCACTTAGCTCTGGGGACGGTGACGGTGGGTGTGGTCAGTTGGCTGGAGTCAGGTCAGGTCAGGCAGGAGGAGGAGGAGGTTAGGTCGCCATCATCCATCCAACATCATGACCAAGGATCGCTTAGCTGCCCTCAAGGCTGCCGTAAGACTAACACTAGCTGCTTCTGCTTATCTCTTTTACTAACCCTTTTCAGCGCTTATCTACTCATCAAGATATGACGAAGGGAGGAGGAGGAGGGGAGGGGCCTGTGGGGAGTGGGTGTGGTCTCATGTCTGGAGAAGGGAGGGAAAGGAGGCGGTGGAGAAAGAAGCAACAGGAGGTCAATCAATCATCCACCACCACGATGGATGGAGCAACAGGGTGTTGGAGGAGTGGAGCCTTATTTTCTCTGTCTTTCAGGATAGGAGGACTGGGTGTGGGTGTGGTTCTACTATTTTTAGGGTAGAATAAGATGTAATGGAATCCATTTTAACTGGATGATTCATCATGAATCTAGGAATTGGTAGGGTAGAGGGAAATTAGAGACGGGAGAAAGTTGGTTAGTCACTCAGTTGGGCATCGTGTTGGCTGGAGAGAAAGTTGGGAGGGTGCCAAGTTTCCTGGAATGGGAGATAGATAGATGATAAACACCACTACCACACCCACTTGTTGCATGGGTCACCCATGATGGGTGGGTGTGGCTAGAGTAGTTACTTTAGTTCCTGCTCTCTTGTCTTATCCAATGATCCTTGCTTTTTGCTATTTTCTTATGAAATTATTTCATGCAAGTGATGATATTGGTGGTGTGTGTAAATTTGGGTGTGGTTGGCTTGTTTGTAGGCACAGAGCGATGAGGATGATGTGGGTGGGGATGAGGTGGCCGTTATGGTGGAGAGTAGGGATGGATTCATGGACGACTTCTTTGCGGAGGTGGGTGTGGCTGTAGGAGAGAGTGAGACAGAGGGTGTGACCATTATTACTCTTTCCTCTAGGTGGAGGACATACGAGAAATGATAGATAAGATACAAAATAATGTGGAGGAAGTTAAAAAGAAACATTCCGCCATCCTCTCCGCCCCCACCACGGATGAAAGTAGGTTATCTTGACCCCTTCATTTGTCCCCACACGCTGACCTTTGACCTTTTCCTTTCAGAAATGAAGCAAGAGTTGGAAGACCTTATGGCGGGGATAAAAAAGACGGCGAACCAAGTCCGCTCCAAGCTGAAAGGTAATTTAACACCCAGGGTGTGGTTCGTTATACATGTCTAACGTGTGGGTGTGGTTGTGTTTGCAGTGATTGAGCAGAACATAGAGCAAGAGGAGCACACAAATAAATCCAATGCAGACCTCCGAATCCGAAAGACGCAGCATTCCACGCTCTCCCGTAAATTTGTGGAGGTCATGACAGAGTACAACCGGACACAAACGGATTATCGGGAGCGGTGCAAAGGGAGGATTCAGCGACAACTGGAAATCAGTGCGTGAGCCACACCCACATTTGTAGCATCAGTTTTGAACATGTTTGTCTTGCAGCGGGTCGAACGACGACGGATGAGGAGCTTGAGGAGATGATAGAGCAAGGAAATCCGGCCGTTTTTACTCAGGGCATCATCATGGAGACGCAGCAGGCCCGACAGACGTTGGCGGATATTGAGGCACGTCATGCGGACATTATTAAACTGGAAAACTCCATCCGAGAACTTCACGACATGTTTATGGACATGGCGATGTTGGTGGAGAGTCAGGTACTGTGCTTATCTCAGATAACTTCTGCTAAATGGCTTATCTTACATTGTTTCCTAACTTATTGAGGGTTGGTATTCCAGGGTGAAATGATAGATCGTATCGAATACCATGTGGAGCATGCCGTGGACTATGTACAGACTGCTACTCAAGATACTAAGAAAGCTCTAAAATATCAGAGCAAGGCAAGACGGGTAAGTGGGAGGATAAGCACTTATCCATCCTTCTACCTTATCCAATTTCTTAGGACAGGCTCAATTACTTTTATTTTTTGGTTTTGATGTGTTGCTTATTATTTTATTTTGGTTTTGTTCCTTCCCCACCCACCCACTGAGTAGAAGAAGATAATTTTGATGTTGATCGTGGGAGTGGTTGTCCTCCTGTTGGGAGTGGCTTTGTCCATCTCATTCCTCTCACCGGGACCAGTGTCATCTTCCTAGCAGCTCTCTAGTCCAACTTATCCTCCCTCCCTTATCAATGCAACACCAGAGATCTGACGACGCAAACCAGAATCTGAACCTTACCCAAAGATCTGAAACCTATACGCACGCAAGGCGACCATCCATATTATTATTTAACGGAGTCAGTAATTACACAAGTATTCGTTTTAAGTCATCTATTTTTATTTTGCTCTCTTTCATTATTATTCCATTCCATTGTTTGGTTATCCTTTGTGTTCCTTTATTCAATTTATTCTAGTCAACCCTTGTTCCTGTCTTTACAAATATTACGTTGATAAGATCTTATCATAAAGCCTTCATTTTATACGAGAAACCAAATCGAGCCTTATTTCTGGATACTCATGAGATGGGTGTGGTTTTATTACTCCTAGAAAAAGATATTAATCCTGGTGTGTCTCCTGGTGTTGGGAGTGATCCTAGTCACCACGCTCCTGGGGACGATGGGCTTCTAACTCCACCCACTCCACCCCCTTTGGACGGAAATGTCTTTCACAATCTCCTACGCGCTGTGTGAGGGACTCGCTATTTTTACAAGGACACTATTTGGACGGCGTGGGTTCACATCTTCCTCTACACCACACCCACTCCAAATTTGGATGCCAAAGACAGAGTATTAAGGTGGGAGTGATTAGTCCAGGAAGGGTACTAAAGCGCCCAGACAATCTTTAACCCCGTAGGTAGCCTCCACACAAAATCCCCCTCTCTTTATCTATTCTATACCGGATTAGGATCAATTAGAACGAGAAAACAATCACAAAAATATGATACAAAATTCAGAGACTGTGACCTGCACCAAACCAAACCACACCCACTCATCGCCTAAACTATAAACTCCTCCCACAGACAGGACGCTTCCATTACTTGGTAATTGGTAGGGGACGCCGGATTCCTCTATGTACTCTTATAGCTAGCTTAATATAATCTAGGTAAGTTATGGAGCTATGTCTACTGCCACGTGGTCACACCCACCCAACCACACCCATTTCCAACCTCCTCACTCAGTGCCAAAGTGGGTAGATTAGATTGTATGTAGTAGTAGATGGGATAGACACATATTTTATCTCATGATTTCCATGTAGTCCTCCAACAACTCTCTTTGTTTAGGGACCTCCTCCTTCCTCTGGGGGTGGTTGGGTGTGGTCGCATATGGATAAGTGTGGCTGTGAGGAAGGTCAAGGCCAAGGCGTAAATGGGAGGATGATTGAGTGAATGGCTTGGTTTAGTAATCTATGTATGCAGAAGGGTTCCAATAATTCGGAGGGAGGTATTTCACTATATCATTATAAATTTACTGGTTAAGGCTCGCAAATTACAGACGCCCACCTGGCGTTATCTATGGATAAGTTAGTGGAATTGAGTGATCTCGCTAATTAGTGGAATTGGGAGTGTGTGGGTGGATCAGGGTGTACTTAATATTTTGTAATTGTAATATCCAATTGTAATCCGTGACGGATTATCCGTCAATTGTAAGCAATTGGCAGGAAGAGAGTATCATGTAAATATGGTATTACTACATACATTCTAATTGTTATTGAGTGAGTCACTCAGTTGGAGTGGGAGTGGTCGAGTGAGTACTTGGTGTGGGTGTGATCCTATGAAATATGATGATAATCCAATCCAATACCAGAAAGAAATGAATCAATAGATTTTATCCAATAATAAAGAAAAGGAACTAAATAAATAGACAAATATGGACATTCCTGCATGGAATTGACTACTTAAGTGAGCTGGATCTAAAAAATAGGATTGCATGGAACTCGGCAAGTCTTTTATCTTATCTTTTATTGGGTGTGTGACATGAAATGACATGAAATATTGTAAGAAAGGCCTTCCTCTTAATGTTGTAAATGGGCTGGAGAACCATTCCTGGACGTGGAATAATGGCGTCGCTGCCTACTCCTCCCCATCCGAGTGGTTGTTGTGGGTGAGTAGGACACGCTTCGAGTCCCCCGTTTGAAGGTCCGTTATGATTTTCTGGGTCAAAAGAGTTTACACTTTATTATTCACTCTTCTTATCTGGAAGAGGCTTTTGATAAGTAAGTAAGTAAGGATTGATAAGTGACGCACCCCAAATAATTCTCGTCTCCTTCGCTCCCTCCTCCTGGAGAGAAGACAGCAGGCACAGGAGCCCACTCCGAGGAGGGTCAGGAACAGCAGGATCATCACCAGCGGCACTAGCAACTCACCCTCAATCCCCTGATAACCACACCCACAGTTAGTGATAAGTAACTTAACAATGATAAGGTAATTAAGGTAATGAATGTCTCACGGTGGCATGTTCCATGTATGCATCCCACTCCCTGATCAGTCCAACCAGCTCCTTCTCCAGTTCCGCCACTCGGCTGGCGTTCCCACCTTCACTGGCATTGAAGTGGATGTGGCTGATGGGTGGAGTCGTTCCTAGGCTGCTTAAAGTAGTCGTTGAAGACACTGGAGACGACGCCGTGGTGGAGGATAGCGTCGAAGCTGGCGTTGTGGTAGAGGACACGTTGTGATGTTTCCGGGCGGATAAGTGTCTTCCAGGCGCGGTAAGGAAGAAGAGTGTGGCCAGCGAGAGGGCGAGGATGATGAGGAGAAGGAGGAGGCAGGGGAGGAGACAGGGACTGGAGGATCCGCCGCCGGAGGAAGATGTCAACAAGTCATCCTCATCCTCGTCCAATTCCTGCTCTCGGACGCGTCGGTAATGCACTTGTCCTCCGGAGGAGAGACCTTTCTTGGAAGAGGACATGGTGGAAGGAATTTTAAGGAACGTTAAGAAACTTAATAATGGGCGCAGAGGTGTGACAGGATGGGCATGAAATGGTTGTCCCCTCAAAATGAAGGAGACAAGGAGCAGGAGGCTATGATGGACACAAGTGTTTTGTGGTCTGGATGGATGATTTCATGTTGTATAAAATTTATTCTCATTTTTTATATTCCTCCGTCACACAACTGTTTCTATTAATTGGATCACACCTCTCCAGCAGAATCTGGAGCCATTGACTCCAGATATTCCAGGGTGGAAGGAAATTCCACCTGGAATACTAATCTAGTAGTAAGTAGTGGAGGACCAGATATGGATCTATCTCAGAGGGTGAACAAGAAGCACTATGGATCTAATCTCCAACCGTCCAACTAATGTCATTACATGAGACAGGGTGTCATAATAATAGAATAAATAATATGTCCTAACTTACAATAGGAATATATGGATAATCGCTTGGTAACTTTGGATAAGGACGTGGTGGGGGTGGCGCAGCGCGGCAGCAACTTCTTAAATTATAGCTACAAACTACATCACAACTGGACAGGACACCGCTGGAAGACCCAGGGTTACTCCCACATTTCTCGGTACTTAGCTCTACCCGTGGCACGCTCTCTGTCCACCCATTCCAAGATAAGGTGGGGTCAGGCTCAGTAAAAAAGGGACTTGTACAAAAGTCGGAGTAGTAAAAATAAATAAAAACAGAGACAAAGTCTGTGTGTCCATTAAAAAGGATATTTGTGAATAGTAGTCAGGCTGGAATGGGACAGAGAGCGCGCGTAGGGGTGTGGTTCATCATTGTAATCTTGTTTTTTGTGGTATTAAACTAATTAAATAGTGACCATGCATTCATCATCGGGTTGGTTGGTTTAGACGGGACCAATAGGAATTGAATTATATTACAGTACACGGATAAGACTCTTATCAGGCTAGGAGTAGAGGACAGGACAGGATTATATAGCAGACTAGACTCTACTTACTTACTACAGGACTAACATTGGTTTGATAATATCCATGTACACGGTCAATTTAGCACTAGTGAGGAAACTATCCTCTACAATTTCATGGTTTTACAGTTGCGAAGTAATCTAAGGAAGCCAATCATTATTACAGTTCACATTTCTTATCTTGGAATCAATTCTTATCATTTCCTGTCTCTCTCTGCCTGCCTGCCTGGTTGACGTATCACTTTTAAAAATATTGTGTTCATGAATTAAAATAAAACTGGAGTAATTCTTTTGCATTAAATAAATTTAGGAGCTAGTTTGATAATTTACTAGACGAGTGACGTTAAAGTGGTGGCGGTGCGTGATTGAAGCATCTGGAAGCAAATCTTGACATGAGGACGACATGTGTGAGAGTTGAGGTGATGAAGAAAAGGTGAAGAATTAGAATTCGGAGTAAATCCTGCTGAACGAGGCGTGGACCGAGTTCTTCTGGCTCTTGAGAGTCATAGTCTTCCAGGGTTTCCTCGGCTCCTGGGACGGGTTGCGGAAAAGCGTCGGCATGTGCGGGATGTTGATCCGGATCCGGTGGGGATGGAATGAGGACAGGAGTTCGAAACAGCTCAGACTTGCCACCGACCCATTCTCCGGTGCTGTAGTATTGTGCGAGAACGGCTTCCTTGTCGATGTAGCGTGAGTACAGCCAGCGCTGCAAGGCGGGTTTCTCCAAGGGCACCTGGACATAGGGGAGGAAGTTAAGTTAGATAAGGTCAGGGTCAAAGGTTGGATAATAAGCATCAAGGTCAGCTTACTTGATTGATTGGATAGAGTCGATAATGGAAATGAACTTCACAGGGTGGTGCACATCCCGTTACGATGGCCACGAGGTCGAGTGGCTTCCCATTTGGGTAGGCGATGGTCATGTCCACAATCCATTTCAGTTCGGAGGAGCGAGTGTTGTATGCGATACCTGAATTAGTGGCATTTAATTAGTAAATTAATTAGCAACTTAATTATTAATTACTCAATTTTCTTCCAACTTACGATACTGAGTGGGTGAGACTTTCTTGATTCTTGGCCCAATGGAGTCGATGATTGCTTGGATGGCTCCCATTCTGGGTAGGGTGACATGTTCCAGCTCAGGGAGTCCAATTTTCCTTGAGTAACGATTTGAAGTTTCCTTTCTTTTGCGGAGGAATCCTCCTTCTGGAAAGAGGACCAACCATTTCCTCTTATTGGGAACCCAGACATCTCTCAAGTACAGTTCCAAGGATTTGATGCTCTCCTCCCGTAAATTTCGACCCTGAAATGGATAAGAACATGAGTTAAACGATGTAAAAGTTAAGATAAGGATGGGGCTTAGACTTACGGCGTTAATAAAGAAGTCTCCATGTAAGGCGGACACGACGCCGAAATTGGTGTATTTGAACACAGCATCCATAATCCAGTTGAGCTTAGGAAGGAGGGCTGGGCGCGAGGCAAAGGCGGCCATGAGTAAGGGCACATCCGAGGTGGACTGGTGATTCACAAGGACAAGGGTCTCGTCATGGATCAGGTCATCGATGTTGTCGCCCGTCTCCACAACTGGAAGGAAAATAAAGATGTCAAAATAAATAAAATGAATGAATTCCTTGAATTCCTACTTCGATAGTGGGCGGAATGTGACCAAAAGGCGACCATGGTGAGTAGCCAGTGGAACAACGTCCCCTCCAGGGCGACGTAGAGGGATGGCGCAAAAATGAGGAGAGGTCTCAACACAATCATCCAAATCACGTAGGTTGGAATACAGTAGAGATTGTTGAGAAGGACGAGAAGTCCTCGAATCACCCACCACACCCTGGAGACAAAACAAGGTCAGGAGATAAGATAAGACCAAAGATAAGTGGGGTAGGGGTCGTTAAACTGTCCAAGGTCATCCCAGTATTCTAGGTTTGACCTGGAGTTTAGGGTCTAGACTTTAGGCTGTGACTTACTTGTGGTGGGCCTGAGCCATGATCCGTCCTGAAGGAGGGAGGATGGATTTACTTGTGACGGGGTAGGTTATCGGAAGAGGGTCCAACTCAAAGTCCTTGGGCTCCAAGAACTGCCACTGACGTGGTTGGTGATTGTTGGAGTATGCGAACAATTAAATAATAAAGTTTCCAAGTATTATGTCACTGGATCACTTGTAGCACCGTCATTGTTTTGATTTGAAGGTGAATAAAATTTCAAAGTAGTCATATGTAACCAGCCATGGTTGAGTTGGTTACTAAGCAACGAGTCCAATAAACTGTGCTGGCACTGGAGGAATGAATGAATGGGGTATTAAATAAATTAGTAATTACACAATTATAAGTGGGAGTAGTGCCAATTTGAGTGGTGTCAACCCTTTCATGGACAAATATCAATCGAGATTAGGTTGTGATATTTATTTGGCTAACTAAATGTGCTGGCTGGTGGTGGACACTGCAATTAAAAGGAGAAAAAGAGGTTTTTACTTATTCTCAGGGAAAACCGCTTCAGATTCCATATTAATCAATGTAAATGAAGCAGAGGCTGCGGTTGAGGAGTCTCAAGTAGCCCCATGTACATCTCAATCTCAGGTTGCCCCGAAGTTGTCTTGGAGCTGGGTCGGGTTGCCCCAGGGACGGAATTGGCACCAAAATAGGGATTAATGTGGGTTATCTGTGATAAGTATCTGTGATAAGATTGAAGGAAGGGGGACAGCTGACTGGGTTAAGAGTAGAGTGACCTTTGACCTTGGAGAAAGGTCACAAGGGTCGTTTAAGGAGTCCCGGGTGCGAGGTGAGGATGGGTTGTGTGTAGAGTTGGAGGGAGCTCTGTGATTGGTTGGAGGAATTGGCGGGAAGGGGTACAAAATCTGCGTAGTTTACACGTGCCACTACTTCCCTCCTTCTTCACTCTCTTCGTCCTACTCAAAGAGGAAGTCAAGTTGACTTCTCTGTCTTTGAACTGAGTTCACTCTAGTTTCCACCACACCCCCTCCACCCACAC
This sequence comes from Folsomia manolachei, assembly GCA_036491905.1. Lineage (NCBI taxonomy): Eukaryota > Metazoa > Arthropoda > Collembola > Entomobryomorpha > Isotomidae > Folsomia > Folsomia manolachei. The sequence goes on along the minus strand of JAAXNX010000476.1, from coordinate 4,926 downwards.
TGTCAAATAGTAGTTTCCTTATCCCCCCCCTTATCACTCTGATAACACCAGTAGTTGTCTCCGCCATGGCGAATTTCTACAAGGAGCGAGAACTCGTCACTGAACAAGAAGAGGATGAAGTTGTCTTGTCTCCGGATGAGGAGGAGGAGGAGGCAGCAGAGCCACTCCCCCCACCCCCAAATACTCCTGAGCTCAACAGCAGTCTGTCTTCGTTGGACTCATTGGCCCAGAAAGTGGGGGCTGGATGTTTGAACTCATCCCTTCGGAGATTTAATGCTGTCTTTGTTGGCTCCAAAAAAGACGGAGGATATTGTGACCCTTGTTAAACATTGGGTTCACCTCTTCCCACCTCCATTGATGGCCCCCTCTGCGATTTTAGTGCTCTCGGGAAATGCCTTAAAGTTCCTACTGGATCCGGCTCTCAATCTTCAGAATAGACGGGACGCTGCTGCTGCACTTAGAAACCTGTCCCTCTCCCCAGGAGGAGGGGATGAAGATGAAAATTCTTCGAACACGTCCTGGGGCTCTGCTCCAATGTCAGTCTCTCCGCCTCCAGGCCTTGCAATGTTCTTGTCATCACCATCCGGGGATGGGGAAGGATTTGGAAAGGATGACTCGGAAGAGGAGGAGCCGGAGAAGGAGGAGGACAATGGTTTGATTAATCTGGCGGAGATGTTGGAGGAGGTTGATGTTCTGATGACTAAGATTGACAAGGCAGTGGCCGAGTTGGGAGGGGCAGTCTTGCCCAAGGTGAACTGGAAGGCTCCAAAGGTGGGTGGTTGGACTTTATTAGAGGGATTTAACTAATTAATTAATTTTGTAATGTGTTTGGTTCTAGGATGCCCGGTGGCTAGCTCTGAATAAGAGTTTAAAGTGTTTGTCTGCGGATGACGTGTTGCTTTTGCTGAAGCATTCCATCAATGTGGAAGCCTCAGTTGTGGCCCTTCCCGACGTAAGTATTTATTTAGTGGATGAAATAGTTGGGAGTATTAAGTAATTGTTAAATAATGATTGCTATTTTGAACAGGGCTATCGCCATACGCTTGTTCTTTTTAAATGGGAGGAAAGTCTTACTCCGGATAAGGAATTTCGATGTGTCGTGATGAACAACAAGCTGGTTTGTGAGTGAGAGATTAATGTATTGAGCTAATTAATTGAGGAATTAACTAATAAATTAAATTCCTGTTTTTCTCAGTCATTGGTCAGCGCGATACTAATCAAGGTTATTCTTCTATCCTGGAACAGCGGGATGAAATTATTAGAGATATTCAAGCTTTCTACGCGCATCAAGTCTACGGAAGGTTTCCGTTGGAAAATTGTAAGTTGTTGACCCATAATGATAAGTATTTTTGTGATTATTATGCTAATTAATGATTTATCTTATTCTCTAGACGTGATGGATGTAGCCAGAGACTACTCTCGCGTAATTATACTCGATTTTTCAACGCTTGGGCCCTCCACCGTCCCCGGTCTTTCGACGTACAAAGAATTGAAGGCCATGGAAGCTGGGATGAGTGCCAATTACAAAGAAGCAACCCCTGGACTCGTGAACCCCAACAAGTTTGGGGATCCCCACTTCCGCTACGTAACGGAAGCTGTTATGGCTACCCCCAACCCGGATATTCAAACTCCAATAGACCTCCAACTTGTCACATGTCTGATGGGAGGACAGCCGGAAGTTGGTGGCCTTCTCGCAAGCATCCTGGAGCAGGAGGAAGAAGAAGGTGAAGCTGGTCCTTTGGACCCTTGGGTCTTTGAGGAAGGCCAGATGTTGATTGTTGACAGTCCTTAATAATGCTATTTTCCAGTGAAATGTTTGTAAACTGTTACTTAAACTTATCAAGATCTCTAAGTGCTTCCTTAATTAATTGATCTCAAAATGCAACTGATTAGCTCCATATACCTATTCCAACCAGTAACTTATTTTATACTAGAGAGAGGGGGTTAGCTATGACAAGTTAGTTAAAGAAAAGACATTAATTTTTGTACTCAAACTGTTCAAAGTGGAGTCTCTATTAAATAAACGACGGTGCTTCTGCTTTGTTATTATAATAGCCGGGCGTGTTGGATTGAGTCAAACTTATTTTATTGAGATTTGCCAGTATCTCCTGGTAATTGTGATAAAGTAAAGATGATTAGTTTATTGTCCCCCAAAGGTAATTGTCACTGATATATTATTGAAGTGGGAATGATGAAGTAGTCAGGTAACGTCGGAGATGGAGTTAGATTCACCCCCAGGGCCCGTCACCGCTCTCCAGCCACTCCAGAAACTTTATTGAAAACTTCCACAACTGTAGACTTCATGGAGGAAATGACCCCAGCAGGGTCTGCCGCATTTACTATCGAAGTCCCTGCCACGATCATATTCGCACCGGCCTGAAACAGATATCTTGTCTTAGTTCAGGCACAAGATAAGATAAGCCAAGACCACACCCACCTCTGCACAAGCCTGAATATTGGCGAGGGACACACCCCCATCCACCTCAATATCCAGGTCGGGATAATGTTTGCGAAGTAGTTCCACCTTAGGGAGCATGGAGCTCATGAAGGATTGTCCCCCGAATCCAGGCTCCACCGTCATGATAAGAATCATATCTGCGAGGTCAACATGGCTCAGGACTTCCTCCACAGGGGTATTAGGCTTCAGAGCGATTCCCACCTGGAGATAATCACCTTATCAGAAATAAGTAAGTAAAAATAAGGATATCTGAGCTTACCTTCATCCCGGCTTCCCTTATCTTCCTCACGAGACCAGGAACGTCTCGAGTAGCTTCCACGTGGAATGTGTACTGATCTCCGCCTGCATCCGCCATGGGCTCCACCCACTAGTGGGGTATAAGGTCAAATAAATTAAGATATTCATTTAAAATATGGACCTTTGATCGCTTGAGTCACTTCCTCACCTGTTCCGGATGAGCGACCATCATGTGAAGGTCAAAGAAGGCGGCGGGCACCTTCGGCCTCAGACATTTGACGAGGGGGTGGCCAAAGGTCAAGTTGGGGACGAAATGTCCATCCATAACGTCCAGATGGAGATAGTCCGCACCAGAAGCGAGGAGTCGACTGCACTCTACTCCCACCCCGGAGAGGTCAGCGTTGAGGATGGAGGGTCCTATGCGGCAGAGGGGAGACATTGTGGGGCACTAGTTAACTGCTTATCGAGGAGAGAGATAATCGGATAAATAATCTTATCTGAGTTGGGGTGTGTCAGTTTGCCCCGGGATTGAGTGGCGGGAGGGAAATGGAGCCGGCAGGAGAACTGGGTTTGTTTGACGTTTGATGAGTTATCTCTATTTTTGATAAGGCGACGACCACTGGGGACCAGGGGGTGTGGCGGAGGTCACAAAATGAAGCCGGGAAAGAAACCGAAACACTCGGAAGTTGCTGTGATTGAGGGTAAGTCCACTGTGAGAGTATTTAGAGAAGAAAACCTTATCTTGTCTTGTCTGCTGCTGTTGCTTATCTGCTGTCTTGTTTTTGCCTTCAGAGTGTAAGCGCCGCCTCCGCTCCCAACTAGCGCGTGGAGTATACTCCGACGCGGCGCGCACCCTGAATGAGTTGGGACACCAACAAAGATGTCTCGGACTGTTTGAGGATGCTCTGGAGAGTCATAAGGTGAGTCTCCACACCCACTCCTGGATAATCTACCCCTCTAATAAATTTGGTTTCTTCCCTTTTCCAGAGAGAAGTCGAGATTTGTCGGTCCCACACTTCCCGAGGCTCCAAAGAGGACCGGATGGGGTTAGGACTGGCTTATCGAGGTCTGGCGGAAGTGTACATTGACTCCAAGGCCCCTGCCAGGGCCACTCCAGCCATTCAGAGGTATCTAAGTGTGGCACGAGAGCTGGAGAATGAGGTGGAAGAGCAGCGCGCACTTATCACGATGGGGAGAGGGGTATTCTCCCAGATAGAGGCGGTGGAGGAGGGGAGCGACCCCAGGAGGCAGGGCAAACTCAACGCCACTCTCGCCAAGAGTGCGGAGGAATGGTTTCGGAAGGCGTATGCACTTCTGGACAATCCTAATTTGAAGGTGGCTCTTAAATCGGACAAGGAATTCCAGGGGATGAAGGCGAATAACTGTCAAAATCTCGGGTTGGCGTTGGAGGAGCAAGGAAAGTTCTCTCAAGCTGTGAAATGGTTTCAGAAGGTGAGTGGGTGGGTGGTTGATAGTTAGTGGGTGTGTCTGACTCTTATGTTGACTGTGTTCCAGGCGGTGGAGATTGGGAGAGGGGCTGGACTTTTGGAGTACATTCATCCCAACAGTGTCTCCCTTTGTGGGCTTTATTTGAAGGGAGGGGAGTCCCAGAAGGCGCTACGGGCTGCGGAAGAGGCTCTCAAAGCTGCCACGTCGCTGGGAAACCTCTCCGGACAATTTGAAGCCAAGTTGTTGGAGGCTAGGGTGAGTGGGTGGGATTAGTTAATTAATTAACCAAGTAATTAACTAATTAATAACTTGACAGGCTACTCTGTCTGGGGATGAGGTTGAGGCTGGGAAAAATATTTTGAAAAAGTTACGAAGGAAATTGATTGGAAAGGCTGACCTGGCCCCGTATTTGGAAGAGTGTGACACCCTTCTACTGCCAGGTAGGCTAATTATGGGAATTATCCGTAGTTTTTGTCATTTCCAGCTAAATTTTAATTTATTTTTAGCTGTGAAGCTGTCCAGAAAACTGAATTCCTTGGCTGACACGAACTCCTCGAGAGGTGGAGCCGGACTGGGGCCGGGATCCATGCTTCGTCTTCACGAAGGGATCGCGGATGCTTATGCAGATCTCTCCCTCTTCTCTTTTGCCATTGAGAACTATCTCAAAGCGGTCAAGGTAAGGGTCCCTTACCAAAGGGGACAGGGTCACGGTAGATAACAATTTTATTTTATTGTGTAGTTCGCTAGAGACGCGGGATTGGGTGGGGATAAGCTGTGCTCTC
>JAAXNX010000475.1:0-28910 GCA_036491905.1 Folsomia manolachei | reverse complement strand
TGTACTTGAAACCTGAGGAAAAATGTGCTCAAATGCATGTCAAATATTGCAGGGGATAATCAACAATGTGCAGTTGTGACCATTCACAAATTAAGTAAGATAAACAGAAGATACAGATTTCAATAATACAATAAGTACGATTTATTGATACACAAATTTATATTCATTTCATTTGACAGTTTAATAGTGTATACTTCATAGTTGTCGATTAATGAAAAACAATATACAGCAAACGGCTCATCCGTTAACAATTTCCGGATAAATCTATTAATTCTGTAATCAATTAAGATTGCGAGTTGTGTGTGAGTGAGAAGGGCGAAGTATTTAATTGCTTATTTATTTACTAACATGAGATTTACCATTTATACAAAAAACAAAATTGTAGTTACTGGATATGATAAACCTGAACAAAATCATAATTTTCTATCTCTCGCTCTTTCTTAAAGGACAATAAATATGGTTGTGTCAATTTGAAGCTATTCATACTGTGAAATTAAAATAAATGACGTTTTCATATAAAATTACAGTAAGTACATGGATTGGGTTGTAGTAGTTATAATTTAACTAAATTAATTCTTAATAGTTAGCTAGCGGAATTATTAAATTGCATGCACTGCAATTTAATATCCTGTTGAATTAAGAGGGCACCGGATCTTAATGAATTATAGGCAAGTCTTCCGGATCTGGGCCGGATGAGAAGTTGATTCCAAGTTTACTGCATCGTTTTTCACAATACTGTTTTAGTCTCATTCCGACTCTGAATAAAATACAAAAAATTGGATTGATTAACATTAAATGTTCAACTTCAATTAGTCAATTCAAATGATGATCAACTTACTCGTGTACATGATTACTGGAATCATTGTAGAGGAAGCAATTTGTAAATACAAGTAGAAGGTCGGAAACGAATTCTTCATTACAGGTGTATACCATCGAGTTCAACTTATACTTAATTGTTCCTAAATCCATGGGGTACTTAACGATTTCGTGGTAATCGGGCGCCTATACAAAAACAAAAGTTAGTTTATAATGCACAAACAAACTGAAGTTGTGAGATACTGAGACGAACCTCAGTCCTCGTCACCGGTTTCAAAAAAGGCCAAGCATCTTTTTGTTTAATCACATCGGAAATCAGTTTGTCGAGGAGTACATTGTCCAACTCCCCATTTTCTACTTTGTTATTGGTATTCATTCTTTGGAGTCTAGTTCTTTTCGAACAATCTGCCAACTCCTCATCGTCATCCCCAAACGACCTTTTTCGTGGATTATTATAATTCGAATCATTGGAACTCTCACTTGTTTCATTTTCCTTGGAATCACTGCGCATTCGCTTTGTAGATTGAAAAATCTTGGCTGCAGCAGCGGATGCACTTCTTCGTTTGCCAGTACGGCCCAAGTCTTCATCTTGGTCGGTTGAACTTCCTTCTTCTTCTTCTTCTTCTTCCTCACTCGTACTGTCCATTATTCGTCTAGCTTTAGGTGCCGCAGGACCGTCAGGACTCTTCTTTTTACTCCGACCAAATTTTACTTTCACAACTTGTTCGTCCGAGTCACTGGCCCGATCTACTAAAATGAGAAGCAAGTAAATAATTAGAACTCTTCCAAGCTAATGGGTGTTATAGAAAGGCATCAATATTTTCCGTATTGACTTACGATCTTCATCATCTTCTTCTTCCTCTTCCTCAGATTCGCTCTCATCACTTTCAGTTTCCTGATATTTCAACTTTCTTTTAACTGGTCGTTTACGTTTGGAGGCTTTGGAATCGCGAGAGTTTTTGGATCTAGATTTCTTTTTCGGATTCATGCATTCTGGACAAAACCATGTTCCCCGCGGTACACGAGTCTTAGGTGGATTAAGACAAAGAAGGTGGAAAACCAAGGGACAGCTATCACAACAAATAACCTCTCCCCCATGTCCGCAAACGTTACAGACTTCCGGAACGCCATCATCGTCGTCCTCGTCGTCATCATCATCATCTCTGTTCCTTTTCTTTCCTCCCCTCTCAACCCCGTCATCATCTTCATCGTCTAGTTCATCAATAATATCATCATCTGTCAATGGTCGTTTTTTACTTGGTGTTGGGAGAGGTTCGTCCGGCCTGCAATCCACGCAAAACCAATCGCCTTTTGGTAGTCCGTCCATAGGTGGTTTCAAACAATATATATGATGACCCTTATTGCATGTGTCACACAGCAGCATTTTTTCAGGGTCACCCTTTCTTCGACAAACACGACATCGTGCGTTTAATACTGATCGGGACCATTCCACGCTTGATTCTAAGATATAGTGTAAAAACATCGTAAAGATCAACGAACAATGATTAAGTTAATTAGTAAATATTCTACTTACCCAAAGTGTAGAAATGGACAAATAATTGAGAAAAGCTTGTAGACTTCATTAACTGAAAATAAAATAGAATGAGTTATAGTTCGAATAATATCGTTGAATAGCCTTGATATGAACAGCGAATTCAGTTCAACGGAAAGCGAAATAAAATACTGGTTTGCAAAAAAACAAATTATTACCGAAATCTGCCACCTATCCACTGGAGTATTGGAACTATTCCAAACACTTTTCCAAGTCGCCTCTGACTCTGCGGTTTTCTTTTTTTTCTTTTCGTCTTCTCGTTCTAGAAAATAAAAATTAATGTGAGTAACAAACCACATATGAAAGCACAGAGTTCACCATAAAACAACTGTACATACCAACTAATGGACGCTTCATAAATTTATGTTCCACAGCTTGTTGAATTTGAAGGATTGCGCACGATAATTTCTTGACAATCTTCTCGGAATTATCTTGGTCATTACCAGAAGAATTTGCTTCTAATAAAATAAAATAATATTTATGAGAAGTCGCTAAAATCCATCAAAATTAATCCAATTACACATCAAGTTTAAGTTATGTACCTTCATTTGGATCGTCATCCGTTATCTTCATAGATTTAGTGCTTCCTCCCCAGTTTAGCTGATCCACTCCTCCGTGATAGCTGGACCCTTCGATCGCGGTTCTCCAATCGTTTCGTTCAGGCACCTGGAAAGCGCAGAACAATGTAATTTATTCCGTGAAATGCCACGCGGCGTGTTCAATTGTACCAACAAAATTCAGAGACTAATATTGATAAATGCTAGAAAAGTCAAGGCAAAGTTTTCCAACCTTTAAGGATCCCAAGCCACCTAGGAATATCTTTTCTTCAAACTCTAATATCAGATCTCGGAGATGAAGCTCCATGATTTTCGTTACAGATGTCCCACAAGGGAATCCGAGATTGGGATCATTTTGGTTCTTAGAAGAAGTACCTCCGCGTTGTGGACGTCGATCCGGGGCAGCAGACACATTCTCCGGATACGTCTTATCCTTGTTCAACTTCACAACGGGACATTTCTTAATCAAACCCTTTAGAGTGTCCTTTGCTTCTTCAAGGTTTTGTCGGAGTTCTTTTTCACGCTTCCCCCTAGGAGTTAGCCCAGCAATGAGTGCATCGATGTGCTCCGCTTCCCAAAAGAACGACCATCGAGTTCGTTGCAGATTCTGGGAATGAACAGGACAAGATTCGGTATCACCCGTACAAATTCCGAAGACCATAGGTCGACTGACAGGTTCTTTCTTGATGGAAGGGGTGTTTGGGGCAGATTTTTTCTTGGATGCCTTTTTGGGAGATGTAGAGGAAGAATTTTCCTTATCGCTTCCTTCCCTGTCGACTTGCTTTAGCTGCAATAATTAAATAAATGTGTAATAATTCAATTGAACGCTGTAAATAAACACCCTCCGCAAAAATTCAAGAACATTACATATATTAGTGAATTATTGCTCATGAGGTAGTGACGAATGTTTGGAACTTTGAATATCATGTTTTATAAATCAAACAAACAGTATCCATCATTGCAATATTACAAAAGAGTCTAATACGTTTACGTTTACGTACGGAAGTCAACAAACTTGCTTACCTTGTCAAAATTTTCACTGATGAAATTCATATCATTTAGATTAACTTCGCCAATAAATGGTGTCGGAATAGATAGACATGGGCCAAGATTTTCATCATCATGTTCAACAAATAAGCCGGGCACTGTGGGGAATACCCAATAACGCCTGAAAGCTCTGTCCCTTCCTAGTGGATGGGCTCCCAGTTTTTTCTCATGTTTATTAATTTGATCCAACAGCTCAGCTTCTTGCCAAAGAAAATCTTGCTTTCTTCTAGCGATTTCTTTGTCCTTCTTGATAAGAGCGGCTTCAATTTGCTCATCCGTTAGTAGGACCTTGTTATTTGTCGCAGGTAATGAGGGTGGCTGTACTACTTTCGTTTTCTTTGGTTTTGATGAGGTCGCTACTGCATCTTCCTCGCCACTTTCGTTAGCATTGGCTACTGCAATTTCTGCGTGGATTGCCAGTGCCTTTATATCTGGAATTACTCGATCAGCTTTTAATCTTTGCCTACAAAGTAAAAAAAAAATATATGAAAAAAGTTAATTTAATTGTCGGCATAAACTGAAATTTAGTTGTTTCAAATCCCACCTCCACAAGTGATCCTCGGCTTCTTTTCTTTTTTCAGCTGCGGCCAGCGCTCTGTATTTAACTCGTTCTTGTCGAAATAAATCATAACTTTCCTCCATAATATCCTTCACAGCAGTGTAGGAAAGGATCTGATGGATCAAACATTCGATGACCCTTAACTTTTCAGACAAGGTCAAATCGAAGACGGTTCCACTGGTCAATTTCTTCAAAATTTGTGGCTCATCCATTCTCAGATACAATCCTGGATCATCGTTTTCTGCACAACTTCCTCGACTTTGTGCAGAATGTCGTGCCCCAGAAGAGAGTAAGTGAAGCCGAAGAATTTCAGTGACAGAGGAATGATCGACTCCCAGCTTGTGTAATGGACTATTTTGATACATTTGAGACCAGGCTGCAGCGGATGTTGCTTGATGGATGGCTTCCCCAACGCTTCCAGTAAACCCGTTCATTTCAAAGCCTGCTAGAAATGGAATATTGTGTTTTCATTTCATTCAACATTTTGCAAATGCAGTAAAACAAATTATTTTATTTGATTGATAACGTACCCGCCTTTCCACCCCCGTCTTCTTTTGCGTATTCCATGCGCTCTCCTTCTTGTAGCCGAAATAATGCACGGAGTAGAAGTTGCAAAATGTCACTGAAGGGGCCAGAAATTTCACTTCGGGTTAGCGCCCGTTCTAAAGCATCCAGGGTCAATCCGCTTGGAAAACTCTCTCGAACTTTGAGGAATGTAGAATAGGAGCTCATGAATTCCATCACCATCATAAATTCTCCAAATAAGTTGTTGGGAATCTTGAATGAGACTGGATCAGGTGAAGGCAAGTCCTAAATAAATCAAATAAGCGCTTAATAAAACTGCAACGAAAATGAAAAATGACCAATTTTAATAAAATGGTCTAGTCTAGCTCAGAGGTAGTGACGAATGTTTGGACTTGGAATATCATGTTTTATTTTAAATCAAACAAACAGTATCCATCATTGCAACCAAACCATATACTTCGGGATGTCAAAGAAAAAGACAGTATGTCCTAAGTTCTCACCTTCAGGTCCTCAACTTCCAAGTCCTCCTTCGGCTTGAACCAAAGTTTCTTGAAGTCTGCCATCATTTTCCGTTGAGCTTTGACTTTCTCTTTCTCCTTAGCCTTTCGCTCGATCTCTAACTGCTTCAGCTCCTCAGGTGTCAGTTTACGCTCCATTTTCTCTCTGAAAGAATAACGTACGATACAGACGTTAGCAGTGGCAAAACATTTCAGGAATGACGTTGAAAATTTCTGTGTTTAGTTTAGTAATCAATTTCCAATTTTTATGTGTGAACAATTTTATGCATTCCCACGATCAACTGACAAGGCAACGCCTTTCTTTCAATGAATAATACGGCGATAAATGTAAAAATCACTTCGAGTTAGGTTAGATATAAAGAACTTGATCAGAGTAAAATTTAAAATTGAGCTAACTTAATTTCAATTCGAGGTATTTATGGTTGACGGACTTAGCTTTCTCTTAAAAAGAATTAAGAAAGCGAAGCGCACTAATTTAAATGCCTTGATTGATTTCAACTTACTTCTTAATTTTCTTCACAGAGTCGTTGCTGCCACTGGATTTTTTTCCACTGGAAGCTGGAGAAGGTTTCTTACTACTGTCCACTTTGTTGTTTTTGGATTTTGGACTGGTCTTTGGGGTTTCAACACCAGACGTTTTGTTTTTGGATTTCTCTGGTCCTTTTGAACTGCTAGAGTTGAGTGATTTGTTTTGCGCCGATTTCATTGGGCCCAGTGACTCTTCAAATATTGGCGATTTTTCGGCAAAAATGTCGACATATTTAATTTTGTTTATCCCATGAGCAGAGAGGATGCCAGGCTGTTAAATAATAATAGTAGGCACAATGACATAATATAATACCAATTTATCAAAAAATGTGATTGACATTTCTTGTTTGTAACAAACCTTTACAACAAATTTTCTTTTCTCTTCGTCATAATCCATCGCGAGTTTAAGCAAGAATTTGCATTTATCTCTAGTCAGTGCAGCCTTCTCCCTTTTGACATCGATTGAATCCAACACCAGTGCTGTTTTAACATCTGGATTATCAGGATCAAGTTCTTCAATTTCATACCGGAATAAATCTGGCGAAGGTCCCCAAGTGTCATCCCTACATTGAAAGTAATGGTAAATTGTCAACTTTGCTTGATTTGATAAATGCTTGATTTGACGTAATAAAAATTAACTTCAAATAAATATCATACTTTAAATAATCATTGTTCTCCGCCTCTCCCTTTTCAATTTGTTCCTTTCTATAGGTCTCAATTTCTTCGGCAGTCGGTTCAATGATGTTGACGACGCGAGAAGGACACCTTAAGGAAAACAAATAAATCATGTGTAAATCGTACACCCTTACTAAAGGCTTGAACAACGCCCTTTGTGGTTTATTACCAGAGATTTCCTATCACTGCTAAAACATCTTCTCCCTTGAAATACCGATCTCGGGCATAAGATAGTACATCGTCAACCACATCTGGTAGTTTAGATCTCGATGTTAGCGTTGAACAATACAGGATTGCTTTCTTCAGCTAAATAATACAAGAAGCGCATTTTATTTATTATTCAGGATTTGACATGACGTCTCTATCTGCCCAGTATTAAATTAAAGCAATCGAAATAATGCATATAATTCTTACAGCTTTAGGAAATCCCTTCAGAAGCTTCCTAGCCCCCTTTTCACTGTCCAACGCTTCTTGGTATGTTAAATTAGCCTTTCCAGTGAGATTGCACGACCATACCATGGAATTACATAATATCACACGTGCATAATACTCGCTGCAAAAGAAAAAGCCACGGAATCAGATAAACTTCCCAAACAATGTAAAGTGAAACTTGACCCCACTTACTCATAATTTCTAAATATTTCATTCGTCAATTTAAGATAGTATACTTCCTCATCATCCCTCAAACCCGGTGGGACTGGATTGGCTTCAAATGGTCGTCTCTTGTACAGTGGCATCTTGATAACCTTCAAAATTCACTTATCCCAATTGTTGCTTGTCTGCTAGCACCACCGACGCACAAATTCCTATAAAAATTCCAAAGAACCCAAATTAGTCTCATTACACATTACAACCTTCCAACCCAACGTCATGCAAAATGTTTTAATTACTTCACATTCAAATCACAATATTTTTATATCCAAGTCATGTTGCATACAAATCCTTACAAACTCATCCTCGCGCAAAAACATTATTCGTTTTAAAAACGAAATTCATGCAAATTCAGATAACGTAGAATAACACCCAAGAAATTTGAGCCAAGCGGGGTTGGGAGAACTTAGCAGGATGGCAACCACCCAGTCAGCCAATGCAATTATGCTCAAGACCAACAGCCGACGATGGCAGATACCGAATTCATTTCTTTCTTTTTTAGCAGGAATACAATTCAGAAAACATAACATTAAAAAATGGACCACTCACCAATTCCTTCCTCTCCCCACAAACCCTGGGACTTGACCCAGAGTTATTTTGTCACGACGAACCACACCCACAGGAAATTTAGGTTTGCAAAATTTGCAGGATTTTGAAGGAGATGAGAGATGAGGAGTGGGAACGATGGGACGAACGACTGAAGTTGGTCGGTGGTGGTTTAGAAGAGAACTGTTGTGGAGCGAGGGAACTAGTTTGATTAGGCTCCGGGGCTAAAAAACAAGGACTAAACGCAATTCCCGCCCGTCTCAAGATATCCTGGTAAGAAGTGGTCAAAATGGTTGACCACTGTCTAGATTGATGGCGTTGGGGGAATTAATAAAGATTCGACATCTTGCCACAAGCTAGAATGATATCGGCAATTAGCCTTCAATGAGCTACCGTCGCGGGACGGCCGTAACTACTCAATAGTACGGTTGAACCACCCCTCAAAGTACATAGAATGATTCTAAGATGTTGCTACTGTGGGATGACCACAAGGCGTTTTAGTTGAGGGCGTTGTAAATTGCAAGGATATGACTTGCTGAATGCAAAAAACGGTTATCTTGGTCAGAGGGGTTCCCTGGCAGGGAAGCTGGGAATGTAGAGGATATCGTATTTCGTATTCATATATTTTCGAATAAACGAGACCAAGGCCAAGGCACGCATAGGCATAAAATTTGCAGCTACATAATAAGCTTACTAATAAATTAATCTTATCTATATTTTTTATGGTTCAGTTTCGACGAAGGTTAAAATCCGAGGGACCGGTATCTGCATGTGATCATGATTACTTTTTAAGGTTGCATTCAGTCAACATTTTAATTAGGAGATAAACTAATAAGAAGTTATTAATAGATAAACTCAGTTCTTTGATAATGAGTCATTTGAGAATCAATATGCTAGAGGTATGCGTAATTCATTTGCGGCGTTGATTATTGATTAGTTTAAAAAATTGTTGGCGGATGTCATTAGTAAATTAGTACCACTGCTTGCTCCACTATTATGGTTCATCGCAAATGAACCACTAACTAAGTTACTATTGAGTAGACGGCCATTGTTATTGGCGGTTGTGTGATGATTATCATTATGATGATATCCTCTGGTAGATGGGATATGTAAGTGATTTCCACTGTCGTTTATTGACGATATGCTACCACCATCCGTAATTCCTTCAATCCCTTGTTGATACACGGAAGAAGTTGATGATAGCACACTTCGATTTGATTGAATTTGAACACCCGTTAAAGAAGAATCGCTACTAAATCGTAGCGTGGAACTAATTCCTCCTGTCGCAGATTCATAATCCCGGGAGCCGGGATTATGACTTCGGGCTGTACTTGTATAAATGAGATGATTTGATTGTGAACATCAAAGCGTTAGGGATAGGGGAAATTTCGGCAGAGCGACCAACGGTTACTTGAGTTAATGATGAGTCCAAACCTCTTAGAACATTGAAATTACCAAATTGTCTACCAAAGTCGTCTTTTATTACCTATAAAACCAAAAATTAATAAATCACTAGAATTAGAAATGGAGTTTTATACTATACGTACTTGAACAGTGAGATGAGGAGCTAATGGTTGTAACTTGTCATACACTTTCGACAACACTAGTTGCTCGTTTGCATCCCTTCGTACTCTCACATGTAACGTTCCAGCCTAAAATACCAATAATCTGAAATTAGTGGTCCTGTTATTTTATCGTTAGCACCCCAGACCTCCTTGAAACCACTTGCTTTATATTTTTTTTATAATTAATTAGAACGACATGCCATAATTGCCATACCGTTTGTCCGTAGGTGAGTGTCCAAAATAGTTCATTTCGAAATTCTAAAACACCATCAATAGTAAGAGCTTCTCGTAGAGATTTTTCGAGTTGTGCAACAATGTGCGGAGGAACCGTCTAGATACATGAATGAATAATATATTATTTCGTAATACTGCATGCATAAAACATCATAATTGAATTAATCATCGTCGCGAAATCAGTACTGACCTGAAGTAAAACCTGTGCTGTATAAACCGCCAAAGGCCATAAAGCGTCGAAAACGGCTAAAATAATTAAGATTCCTCCAATGAAATCAAACCACGGTGGTCTACAGAAAACGAAAGTCAGAATCAACTCAATCCATGCCACACACAATCTGCAATATTTTTTCCTACCCCGTTTGTAACGCAAACGCTAGGATAAGAACAGTCGATACGGAGAAGGCTCCCAATATTGCGAAAGGACTCAATGCAAACGAGCTTGTGGAAGACAACGACAATCCAAAACTGGCACAAATACCCTGAAAGTATTTTTGCAACGCAGTTGTCGTTGATGATACTTTATAAACTTTAAGGAACGGACTGTTATTAAAAGAAAAAAAGAAATGAATTGTTCCGCCCAGTACAACTCCAGGAATGAATCGACCTCTGCAAAAAATTTACGAATGTAATTGTTAAAGATTACAGTGATCATGTTTGTATCGCAGTTACTTACGTATGAATCGCGTGGTGTTCGGGTAGCTCTAAAAGTGTGAGCTCCAATGATTTTTTAATCGACCAGCAATTAAGCAGCAATCCCAAACAAAGGACTGAAAAATGTGTAAGGACTTCAACACGGACATATCCAAAGCTAAATGATGTAGATGTCTTTCCCCTTGTAAGCCAAGTTTGGCTTAATAAATCTCCAAATAATCTGCAGGAAAAAATTCGACACAAACTGTTACAAGGACCATCGCCTTGTCGACTTTATGCAAGATCCAATTTGATAAATATACGTACGTGATCAAGTCGAAAAGGATTATCCCAAAGAAGGCATAAAATGCTAGAATTAAAACAAATTCAATATTCATCACAATTGCATCAAAAATCCCTCGAAATCCTTCAACCCCTTGCACAATGACTATCCAACACTTACCACAGCTATTCGACTGGCCAGCCCATGAGAAAAGAATGGAAACAACAATAAGGGAGATTGGAAATGCTAACAGTTTACGCCGAAAATTTGGATTATTCCATAACTGATGCACTGAACGCATACACTTTGATTGAATTCGAACCGCCCGTTCTCCCTAGATAACACAAAAATAACAATTCAATCAAACCCTTCCAAATACAACTTTGATTTACTAGCTTCTAGAGTCTAGAATCTAGACAGAGTTCTGCTTACCCAACTCGTGGCGAATTTCCATTTCATGACGGCCTGTTCCTCATCCCTTCTCCGTAATGACAGTCAAAGGAATTCACACTGGAAATGAGTAAGTTTATATTTTATCAAAACTAGCGAGAATAAAATTCACAAATTTTATTTTGGGAAGTCTTATCTTACGAAATTTCACAAAATAACACCAAGGTCCAGTGACTGCAGTCCTTCTGGTGCGTGGGTCGGCAGGGAGTTATCTTTTTCGTTTTCTGGGTTGTTCGTCAGTATAATATTTCGAGTTTCTTTTGATTTACGAGTGACCAGTTGTCTTGAATTTTGTTGACGTGTGATTCTTGGACGGTGAGTTGAACAGTGAGATTTGGAGCCAGTTTATTGAGATACACGGCGGCTGCAGATTTGCCACATGGTTGATAAAAGTTAATTTCTTTGGACTGTTTGTTTGTTGGTTAACTTGATTTTAATAAAATAGTTTTATCATTGTTTTAAAACTGTGTAAGATAAGCCAGTCGAGGTCACTTCTGTTTCAGCAATAGTCATGGTATGAACTAAAGATTTTGGGTTTTATTCACATTTTCATGGGATTTGATAAAAAATGAGGTATTTTATTTTATTTTATTTTTGTGCAGGGTCGTGCTAAGAAAACCAGAGCAGCGAGACAGCAATTTGCCCAAATGAAGCGAATGATAAGCCTCAATGATCCTCGGTTGTAAGTGATCCGCAATTTCGCTGTATTATTACTTTAGTATTGATGTACTCATTGACGTTGAAGAAAAGAAAGACGATTAAAAATTTCAATTCTTGTTTTTCAGGAAGGCAAAAGATCGGCAGCCACCAAAAGGCAGTAAAAATAAGTTGGAGACTGCAGAACCTCCTAAACGAGAAGTGTAAGTAAAACTTGGAATAATTTTATGGAATTTATAGCACTTACAAGAATTTAATCTTGTTTATAGCGCCCAACGATCCACCGCCCTATTCTTTGACTACAATACACAACTCGGACCACCTTATCACGTTCTGATTGATACAAATTTTATCAATTTTTCCATACAAAACAAGCTTGACATATTTCAATCTATGATGGATTGTTTGTATGCAAAATGTGAGATTAATTTACTGCTCTGATGAGAAATTTATTCAACAGTTAGTTTTATTATTTCAATATAATACAATTTTAACACAGGTACACCTTATATTACTGACTGCGTAATGGGCGAATTAGAAAAACTTGGGAGCAAATATCGAATAGCCTTGAAAATCATAAAGGATCCTAGATTTGAGAGATTGCCCTGCTTCCACAAAGGAACCTACGCTGATGATTGTTTAGTTCAACGAGTTACACAGGTATTTTTAAAATGATATTTCCATTTAGTTCAAGGAATTGAGCCAGTAATAACAATGTTTAACGGAAACCTTTGTTTTAGCACAAATGTTACATTGTTGCAACCTGCGACAAAGATCTAAAGAGAAGAATACGAAAAATCCCTGGCGTTCCAATCATGTTCATAGCTCAACACAAGTAATTACATTTTAATTCTTTAATCGTGCTTATTGTAAAATTGTGCTTGACTCAATCATTCACTAATTCATTGTTTTATAATAGATTCTCTATTGAGAGAATGCCAGATGCGTATGGAGCTCCTCGAACATAATCAGACAATAAGACAATGGAATTAAGGTTTTTCACTGTAATTTAATTTTCATGCATCATTCTAAAAGTTGTTACAATTTACTTTTCAATATTATTATTGTATTTCGACAAGACTAGATAACGATTTAAGCAAACTATTGAAATTAAAGTCTTAAACAGACTGTAAAATGCAATTTCCTTTCGTTGGTATTGTTAGTTTGGTTTATTGGTTCGTTTAGGTAGTTCTCCAAATAATGCTTGCTCTCGCATTTTATTTTGTCTGTTTTCAAAATATATTGCAGCTGCTCCGCCGTACTGCATGCTTCCCTTGTTTTTTATGTCGCCCACAGACATTGCATGGACGTTGTTAGGGTTGGGCCTTGGGGTGAGTGAAAATGAAGGTAGTTTGATTTCAGAGCTGTTGACAGACAGTGCCAAAGAGTCTTTTTTAAGGAGCCTTCTTGGTCGCAAACGGTTCAACCTGTTATCATACTTGTCTTCATCTTTTTCCACAGTCTCTGCAGGGTTGGAATATTCACAGCACCACGTCGAAAACCACCGAATTAGAAAAGCCCAGCCTTAAAGCCAAAGATCATATCCATGTAACAACAACAAGGGCCACAGAAAATCCCAACAAAACTTCCAAAATTCCTCCCAGATTATGAATGTAGTTCCATGAATTGTCTATACCTTTTGACGCATTGAAGAAACAACATCGTCATCTGAAGAAGAGTAAACGTCCTCCCGAAGTTGCGTCCTTATCCTTATAATTCTTCTTGCGTCCGCCGGTTCAATGCAAGATCCAAACGTTTTGGGAGTAATTGTACGATTCTGATGATGGTTTGCAGCAACATTTTCTAATATTTGTGCAATTCGCGTCTCTTTCGAAATACTGGTTGATTTACTTTCCGCTAACTCTGAGCGATAGACAGAATCTCCAAAATATTTAGGGGGCAGGGGTTGTTTTGACGTGGTTGTGACTGAGAAAATATTATTCGTCCAGTCCGGCGAGGTTGTTGTTGCTACTTCTCCTGCGGTAGGGGCGAGTAATCTGGTTAGGAATTTTGGAAGTTTTGTTGGGATTTTCTGTGGCCCTTGTTGTTGTTACATGGATATGATCTTTGGCTTTAAGGCTGGGCTTTTCTAATTCGGTGGTTTTCGACGTGGTGCTGTGAATCTTGCCGTGATTACTAATGTCTTGTTTTAGTTTCAAGGCAGCATTGAGGTATGGAGTTTGGAAAGTTGAAACGCTGTCTTGTTTCTTGATTTTCCATTTGGAACTATTGCTGCCCTCTTCTAATGAGTTATCTCTTCTTGCAGCAACAGCAAGTGCGTCCGCAATCAAGGATGGTGGATGGCTGAGTCCTAGCCGACCTCCTCTGGCAACAGAAGATGACGTGTTACCATTAGATTTATTATAAATTCCCCATTTATTGCTGCCTTTAGTAGGATCCCGCTCCAAGCGGTTTCTTGCTAATGCGTCCGCGAGGGATGATGTAGCGAGGTTTAATCCGAAGCGTGTGGATACATTGGTGTTGTCCGTTGTTCGATTTGAGGTTCTTACCCCTCCTCCCTTACTTTTAATGCTAATATTCTCAGGGTCAACTTTATTTCTTACCGCTATCAAGGATTTTTTAACGACTTGTGTGTTTTTGTTCTTGGACGACACTCCTATTCCTTGGGCACGGGTCTCTTTTGAAATACTTGAAGATTTGTTGTCCTGTTGTAAGCCTGACCGAGTTGCTGGAGAATGAGCAACATTGGGACTGTTGTTATTAGTCCAGTCCGACATTGTTGGAGGAAGGCTTAATCCTAACCTCACGGCTGCTTTTGCTGCAGCAGCGGCTTTAGACGCGACAGGGTTATGGATACCCTTTGAGGTAGCGGTCACTACGTTGCTTTTCAGATTCCCCTCGAGACGATCTTTTCTTGCAGCAACTTCTGCGAGGAGTGATTTCTTGGCAATGTCATACACTCGTTTTATGTGACCATTTCTAGAATCCGGAGAATCTGTCGCAATTTCCTGACTCTTCATGACCTTCCCGGAAGGAGGTGTTTCTTCCATTGGTACCTGTTCTGAAATAACGGTGGAGCTATATTCTGGCATCTCTGCATTACGATACACTGTGGCTCCAACGTATTTTGGGTGGAGGCGTGGATTTATTTTTTGGACTGAGTCGTTGCAGACATCAGTCAGGCTTGTCTCACTAGCGTGAACAATTTTAGATGCTATTTTATTGCCTTTGGACCGCACAGCCTCTAAATGATCCCTTCTTGCCGTATATGCATCATCAATCAAGGACTTTTTAATGTAGTCGGGCAACTCGTGCTTACTTGGGGCTTGGTCGCTTTTTAAGACTTGTGGATACTTTTTGTTTCCATTTGCTGAAGGACTCTCACCGGCATGAGGTTTGTCCGTTTTTAATGTTTTTGTGGGAGGCGATTCATGCTGGGATGAAGTTATCCTGAGCTTGTGCTTGCTGTCCTGTCCTGACCTTAAGATGGGATTAGTTGGCTTTTTCACTTCGGGATTTCTAAGTATTTCTGGAGTTTCGGGGGACATGGCTCCTCGTAAGATGGGTGAGGAGGTTCTGCTAACAGACGCCGATACTTGATTCCTGTCGCTGCTTTACTGGGGAAAATTGCATTTTTATACGTTGTTGCTGTTAATGATATACGTAGATTGGATTAGTTAGGTTGTCAATATTTATGTTTTCAAAGGTTATTCAAACGTACAGGTTTCTTATCCCCAAGCGTCTTTAAGTCGACCTGTAATTAATAGGGAAATCATTGCTAATTTTACTTTCTTTGGATTTTTTGACCCAGACTCATAAAAACGTTCGCCAACCTGGCCATAATAATAGGATATCATAGTTCTTCCAAGTTCGTCGCCGCAAACAGCTATTATTGGACTTTTGACGACTTCACTCTCAGGGATTTTAAAGTCTCTAAGATTTTCCACAAATGTAATTAGTTTACTGAACCCTAGGAATCGCCACATTCAATAACTCCATCGTTCTTTAGATGATACCTCACGTCGTTGAAATATGGATGATTCATAATCCTTTGACTGGAAGGTCTTGCATCCGGGTCATACGTTAACATTTGTCGCACAAGATCACGAGCTGCAGTGGAGATAAATGATGGAAGTTTGCGATCCAGTCCAATTTTGTCTTTGTCCTTTACAGGTGAATTCCAGTCGTAATTTTTTGACTTGCTGTGACGGAGAAGGGGATGAAAAATGATTCCAGTATATTAATTTGAGTATTATAAATTCTTGACCAGCCCTAACATATTGCACGCACATACCCTTCTTCATACTTCGGATTTATCGAGAACTCCTTGATTACTTTTAACCTGAAGAATCGAAATCATATAATCTAATCAATCATGAAGCGATTGAACATAACTTGAAAAATAAGGAAAGGTCCCACTCAATTTGCATTTTGAAAAAAATAACCCACATTGCATCCCAACGAGTTTGCTGATTCCTTGTACGGCACGAAGCCTTGTCATTCTCCACACTATTTAATGTGACCAATTCCAGGATAAATTCGAAGTATAAACGAAGGATAACATGCACATTGTTTTAATGTGCGATATCAAAAAAATTGGGTCTTACTGTTTAGAAAATTTTTGCAGAGTTCTCTGTGGAGGTGTACCCATCACAGTATGAATTCTATTTATTTGATCTATCTCGCTTGATCCAGGAAACAAAGGCTGCAGGGTGAGTCTGCAAAAAATAGTAATCAATGATTAATAATCATTAACATCGATCACCAGTATTGTTATTTCTGGTACATCAGCGTTTTGGCTTACATTTCATAAAAGACGCCTGAAAATAAATTAAAAATTGATTAGCTCAGGTTATTACTTAAACATTCAATCAAAGTTCAGGTTCCTTACATCCTGCAGCCCAAATATCCATTTTAAATCCATACTGCCCTGCCGTTAGAAGACATTCCGGGGAACGATACCATCTTGTTGAAATGTACTCTGTGAACGGTGGCTGACTATAAATTCCACGGACGGAGCCCAAATCTGCTAGTTTGAGGACGTTAGACTAGTTCAAAATAGGCATTAAATATTAATTATTGCGTCCATTTCACAATGGAATGCTTTAAAATACCTTTACTCGAACCAGAATGTTTTCCGGTTTGATATCCCTATGAAATACGCCATATTTGTGGAGGTGTCTTAGAGCCTTAATCAACTGAAAAAATGATAATTTAGAGTATGGAAATTAAACAGAATTTTGTAGTTAAATTGATACCTGGAACATGTAAAGTCGGACAGTGTTTTCTGGTAACACTCTGATAAAAAAAGTACACAGCAATTAAAGGGAAATTCCCAGAAGTAGGTTGTTACAAATCTTTATCAAGAATTGACCTAATGAATTCTTACTTTTTCCGATCCTTTATCATCTCGTACAAATTCATATCCATGATTTCAAAAACTAGTGAAACTTTCCCCAATCGAACATCACTGCAGAAGGACATAACAATACAATGTAAAAAAGAGGAAATGAGACATTGTACATTTTTCTTCATACTAATGAATCTCCAACATCTGCAGAATGTGGGGATGTCTTGTTAATGTTCGTAGCGTTGTCACTTCAGAAATGTCATTGACTTGATTCCAACTATGCATAAAACACAAGTAGTAATTACACAACAATCAAAAGGCAAAACTTCAACATTAATTAATCACACCTTTTATAAAGACGTTTCAATCTTTTGCATGCAACAAAGGAACCAGAGTCTCGATTTTTGCATTTAACCACCTCCGAATAAGAACCTTCCCCAATCTTTCCCACTATTTGAAACCCTATAAAATTAAATAAAACATGCATTCATAACCAGCTTGAACAATAATGTCTCAAATATTTACCACATACTTTTTAGAAATGTGTCGTTATTATTGTTATTATTATCCGGAAGACTGGTGCCCTCATTACTTTGGCCTTCTCCACCCCCATTTCCATCCACCATGACTGCTACTTTATTCTAATTGGTCTTTTTCCTGAAAACGGTCAGATCACATTAGCATCGAACACATCAAAATTTCTATGCATTTTCAATCTTTTTCCGTACTAACTAATAAAAGACATTGTTTACCCCCCACGGTGCCAAACCCATATAATGCCAATTTACGTCAATGAATGCGAAATGCATGAAAATATGCAAACCAAGACATAAAAAAGGAGACATTTTTTTTTTACAAAAAAAGTCATGGCTGAATAACGCAGTCTCAACTCCTTCTAATAAAGCAATCATCATCACCTTCTGAGCGTGCACACCGCGTTCAAAATTTACCTGTCAAGCAACCCTACCAACTTCCCTGAGAAAAGCAAAACAACGGGACTTTTTTTTGTTGAATGGCTAAAAACAAGTCTGCCAATTTGTTTGCTACGTGAAGAAAAGAAGAATATTTTTCTCTCATTTAGTCACAATTAGCTGAATGCAATTTGGAGGAACATTATTTTGGTAAGTTTGTGGTAAAGTAATTAATTAAAAGCCGGTTGGTAATGTGAATTCTGTCCGGGTCTGTTCACTGTCATTGGCATTCTTCTCAGCCGTATGGACGGAATTGATCTGTATCGAGTACCACACTAACTAATACTATTAACTGTGTCATTATTATCTGACAAATTAATTCCATCCACACAATTTATTGAATTGTACACAATGGACGGGACAGACTTGGCTGATGTGGAACTACTTTTCTGTAGTCAGTCACTTACTCTGTCAAATTTAGACCTAACGTGGCTTTCCGTTGCGATTGAAAATTTGAAATTGATTGAATTGAATTTTAAAAAAGTAAGAGAACCGTTGATTTGTTTCTAAGTTTTAGACGGCAAAATTAGTCTACAGCTCGTTGAATTGAGGTGACTGGGCTGACTAATTAGTTGGTTGCGTATTTCTGTTGTTCTGCTCATTGGACAAAAGTTATAAGAATAGAAGAACAGCAGAATTAAGGTGGGTTGAATGATAAGCCGAAATTCATGAAATAAACCGGTGGACTTACCCTCGGAACGGAATAGGCGAAATCTACGGCGGAGAACTTTGTTCTTCGACTCGATTATTTAGATTCCTGAAATCAATTAATAATTAAATCACTTTTAATCATTGTTCCAGATTTGGTTTCGAATTCGGATCTTATGGTACGCTACCTGGAAGGGACTCCGCAGTAATTAGGAAGCAACAGCGTTTCTGTACTCTTCTGATTCTGCACATACAAAAATTCGACGGATTTCGACAGGTTCTTTTCACACGCACGACGCTATCAGTTCCTGTTCCTGTCTACCTCTACCTCCCTCTAACTTCTTATGGATTTGTAACAAAACTGAATGTAGAACATCTATCCCTATTAAAATAAGGTGAGGATGCTTAGTCTAAGTCGATTGACGAACAAAAAGCCATCAAGTATTCCTAAGCCAAAAAATTATTCATTCTGCTAATTCTGTTGACTACGCCATCGCCATCGGCGTTTCATTTTTTAGCGAATTTGACATTGTTTTCAAAATTGTCACAACCTGTCTTGGTTACTGAAATTTTAAATTAGTTTTTTTCTCCCACTGGCAGACAAGAAGCTTGCAGACATGAAGACGGTGGCATGGAAGCGATCTAGGGTGTTGAAAGTGGGTGGAGCTGCCACTCTGGTGCTTTTGGTGTTTATCTTATTCATCAGATCCGGAAACGATGGGGAATCCCATGGGTGGGCTTTAAGAAGTGATGCTCTGGTAAATCATTATATACATACCTCAATTTGTGAATTAGATAAGTTAACATTCAGTGCTTTGCTAGAAATCCCGAGTTAAAGGAGGAGGAGGAATTAGAGAAGTACCCCATTTAACGCCAGAAAAGCTGGGCAATTTTGAGCCTGAAGAGGAACCTATCGGCGATGGTCCTGGGGAAGGAGGAAAGCCATACAAGCTTCCACCTGATCAACAAAATACTGCGGATGAGTCTATTTCGGAGTATGGGATGAATATGGCAGTTTCCAATAAGATTTCATTGGAACGAGCAATCCCTGATACACGGATGACAGAGTATGTTTGTTTTGTCAATTTATTATTCTTTGTATCAGTGTGAATTTATAATTTTAACTTTCATTTTGTAGATGCAAGAATTGGCAGTATCCTGAACGTATGGGATTAAAAGCTAGTGTTGTAATTGTCTTTCATAATGAAGGATGGTCAACACTAATGAGGTAAATGTGCCGGAGAGGCAATATCTAAATAGTTTAGTTTTATTATTCACTCTTGTGATCATCTTCAACAGAAATGTGCATACCATCATTAAACGGTCGCCTCCAGAAATGCTAGAGGAAATTGTTTTGGTTGACGATTTCAGTGATAAAGGTACTAATCACGATTTACGGAATAATTGCGCCTCGTGAATGGTCTTGAACTAACCGTGCAATCATTTTTAACACAGAAAATTTGAAAGGAGAACTCGACACATATATCAAGCGTTTCAACGGGAAAGTAAAATTGATTAGAAATACTCAGCGGGAGGGGTTGATAAGAACTCGAACCATTGGAGCTCAACAATCGTCTGGAGATGTTGTCGTATTCTTGGATGCTCATTGTGAAGTAAATCGAAATTGGCTTCCACCGTTATTAGCCCCAATCTACAAGGATCGGACAACCATGGTGAGATCTAAATAGAGGAAGTTTACCTGGAGAAAGTTGAGATTTGTCGTTTTGTGCGTGTTTTTTTATGACCTGGGCTGCATATCCGTTCTAGAATGAAACAATGCTTCCCACTGGGTCTTAATTTCTGAAATCTGTTTCATTTATACATTTAGACCGTCCCATTTATTGACGGTGTTGACTACCAAACATTTGAGTACAGGCCGGTATACTCTCCTGGAACTCTGTTCAGAGGAATTTTTGAATGGGGAATGTACTACAAGGAAACCGAGCTTCCACCGGATATGGAAAGAAACCGTCCTCATAAATCCGCTCCATACAAGTACGTGAAAAGTTACATTTTTTATTCGACGAATAAGAATAACGGTGAATTTAAATATCATTTAGATCTCCAACACATGCCGGTGGATTATTTGCTATTGAAAGAGAATATTTCCTCGAATTGGGAGCTTATGATCCAGGCCTTTTAGTTTGGGGTGGTGAAAATTTTGAGCTGTCATTCAAAGTTTGGCAATGTGGAGGCAGTATTGAATGGGTCCCATGCTCTCGTGTTGGCCATGTTTATCGTGGCTTTATGCCTTACAGTTTTGGAAAGGTACGTAAAAAGTTACAGAAATAGAACAGTTTATTGGTAATTCATTTTAAAAGATAAGAAACAAAAAAGCTTAGTCACAAAAAACGGGTTGCACTAAATCAAGTCACATACAAAATAGTCGTAACAAATCGCATTTCTCTAAAACTATTCCATCTTTTTCCCGTCCCCATCATACTCAATCAATTCGTCAATGTGAATGCATCCCTCCCAATTAACATTTACAACTTTCCCTTTAGCATCAAATTCCAAAATTTGTGAAGTGTCACATCTCACTCCTTTTACATCTTTAAAAAATTGAGTCTCATGCTTTTTAACCTCACAATTCTACTCCAGTTTTAATGGACAATTTATGAAATATAATGCTAAATTGAGGTCAGCCAGAGGTCTGTCAAGTCAAAAGGACGACTTGGTTAGAAATGCCAAAAAGAAATGCGAATGAAGCACAGGAAACAAAAAGAGACGCTCTCCGGCACAAAGCTTGTCATGGCTTGGCGTCTTATTCTATTCTTATTATTATCTTATTTTTTTCATGACAAGCATCTTC
Organism: Folsomia manolachei; assembly: GCA_036491905.1. Lineage (NCBI taxonomy): Eukaryota > Metazoa > Arthropoda > Collembola > Entomobryomorpha > Isotomidae > Folsomia > Folsomia manolachei. Next base: position 7,372 of record JAAXNX010000475.1, on the reverse strand, counting down.
GCGACTCGCGCTAACAATATAGTCATAAACGTTATCTTTTTTTAAATTAATCTTTAATTTAATTTTATTTTTGTTACAGCTGGGAGAAAAGCACAAGGGTCCCCTAATCACCATTGTGAGTGGCTTTGTCATAATTGAGCATGAAGAGCTAAAAAGTCACATATTATAATGTCAATGTGTCGTTTTTTTCAGAATTACAAACGAGTCATTGAAGTCTGGTTTGACGATAAGTATAAAGAATTCTTTTACACACGAGAGCCACTGGCACGATTTCTGGACTCTGGTGATATTTCTGAACAGCTCGCAATCAAGGAAAAGTTTAAATGCAAAAGTTTTCAGTGGTTTATGGATAATGTGGCTCCTGACATGTTGCTCAAGTACCCTGAACTTCCTCCAAACCTCTACTGGGGGGAACTCCGGAATAAAGGAACTTCGACGTGTATGGACACTATGGGTCGTCCTGCTCCAACGAAAATGGGTGTCTCTGGCTGTCATGGTCAAGGGAGTAATCAGGTCCGATACCGCAAGAGTCAGGCACGCTGCAAGAAACCTTTCTATTTCTTCACACCAGCTTTCATACAAAGCTTTGTAGTAGATTTCCGGAACATTTTAATTTCTTTCGTATTTTTTTCTCTTGATTTGGTTTTGTGGTGATGGAGAGATCGATGGGATTGCTGCAGTTTTGATGGCATCGAAGCCCGTATTTTCATTCTTCCACTGTCTTGCAGACTCGCCTCTGATTTATTACGCCTCTTTTTATACAATTTCTTCTTTTTTTCTTTGCAAGCAAATGCAGTAAATAGTATTATTTCTTTCATTTCAGTAATATGAACTTTATTTGGAATTCACAGTTGGTTCGATACAACGCCAAAGGTCAAATCGGCATTGGTGAAAGGTGCGTTGATGCTGATAAAAGTTCTGTCAAACTGATATTTTGTCCAATGGGAAAAGTCGATGGTCCATGGGAGTATGATGAGGTAAGAGGATCGTTATTCAATCATTTACTTATTTTATGAAATCATGCTTATATAGTCATATTTATTAATTTTCTCTTCGCCTAGAATGAGCTGACCATGAAACATAAAACATTTGATAAGTGTTTAGCAGTTCATCCGTCCAATAACCAACTAATCCTTCGAGACTGCGATTCCGACAACACCTACCATCAATGGACTTTCAAAAAGTTAAAGTCCCGTTATTGAATCTTTCACAGGCCAATACAAATTGTGATATATACTAAAACATTGAAGCAAGTGAACTGGAATTTGTTGGAAGTTGCTTGAAGACTCCTTGCCGTATACCTTTAAAATTAAATTCCAAGTTCACTTGCTTTGATACTATTGCTGTTTTCTGTCATTATTGTGTTATTTGTTTATCTTAAAACAGTTCCGGATTGAAGCCGTCTACTATTTGAGCACCTTACGAATTAGTGATATCATTGCACTAGGTTTTTTCTGTATCTGTATTTCTATTTCGGTCTACTATGTCTGGCTGCTTGGTTTCAATTATAGACTTGAAAGAATTAATTCTAATAATTTTAAATGTAAAATCTAGGTTGTCAACAATTTTTTGTTACTTTGTTATATATTTAATGTGCTCAATCAAAATTAGTCGTCCCTCAACATTCGTGTCAGCATTCAATAGTATATCTGTTTCAATATTACTCGCTATGTTGGAGTCTTAATTTTGTATGATTATTTATTAAGCCTACGTATTCATTCCAAATTGGAATTTCCAATATCTCGTTTTATCGACACTATCATAATAGTCAAATAATAGCCTGCTACTACCTTAGTGCCTTAATTAATGTTTGCTTACTGTAAGTCGTTCAAAACAGACTGGCTTGCACGGTCATGATCCTGGCGTCATGAAATGAATTTATATTGCAAACATTTTTCATGTTCTATAATATTACAATGAAGGAACCTAGTCTACCTTTTTTCCATCCATGATTGTGCAATGTACATTTATCAATCAATTTTAGAAATTCTTGTTAGTGAATATAGTGAACCGTTATAGGAATTTAAAGGTATGGTATGGTGCTGGATAAATATTTATTTCCGAAACAATGTAATTTGGCTTGCCTTAGTTTGTTAATTTATTATTATTTAAACAAAGTTGTACGAAAATAAATAGTTCGAGTTTTAGTCCTTATTAAATGCCTTGTCATGATGATATTAGTAACAAATTTTTTTTGTAACACTCTAAACTACAGAGAGGAATTTTAGTTTTAGAACATGAATATTTCTTCGGCTTTTAGGCACCCCTGCACGCCACACATCACTGGGTCTCGAGTTCTGAAAATAAAGCCATTTTTATAGTAAAACAAATTGATGACAAAAAAACTTGGCTAAACATTACCTTGGACTAGAAACCTCCGTCGACTTCTTAGACAATGGCACATCACCAAAGACAGAGATATCAATACCCTCAGGAAATGAGATGGAATTTCCATCTACTCGCATCAGATACGTAATCATGGGCCCAGGGTCTTTGGATTTTTCAGGGCTGCTACCCTTTGATTGTTTGGTGACGTGATTAGATTTCTTCAAAAGACGGTCTACTGTTCTTTTCTGATAACAAAAATACACTTAAATACAGCTTTACAATCCAATGAATCGCATTTCTTTGAACATTTAGACAAACCTTATCATATTCTTTCTTCTGCTGCGCCAAAACTCTTCTCCTTTCAGATTTTTCTTTCCTTGTTTTCCCATTTGTACAACGACTAGGCAATGTTTGCGCCAACTCTTTAGGAAACTGGAGTTCTGACGCGTCATCCTCCATTCTGTCGATGGAAAATCCAGTGTCATGTTTAAAAATAAATGATTTCTGTCTTTCCGTCAACAGCCTTTCGCCACTGGTGGATATGTCGTCAATTTCAACAACGTTATCCTCCAACTTTCCAACGTCTAAGCTGTCAAACCATTTGTCCTCTTCGGAACTATCGTCTCCAAAACTAATCGTTCCTAATTTTGAACTCATTGCTTCCTGATGTTGGGCGTCGTCTGCTGCGTAGGATGTATCCAAATCTTCAGCTTTCTCGTTTGCATCAATTTCTTCCAAGTTTGTGGACTGTTGGACATCTTCGCTCCTTGTATTATTAATTTGGTTTTCGCCAGCGATAGTCAAAGGACTGGATAGTCGACAGGATTTAAATGGTGTGAAATAGAATTCTTCATCCTGATTAGCGGAAACTGGTCCAGCTTCTTCCCTGAGTTTCCGTTTTTCTGCGAGTCTTGCGGATTTTTTCGGGGGTGAAGGTGAAGCAACGGCAACTTGTTGTGGGATCGGTGTGGTCCTGGCGTCGTTACTGCTGATAGGAGCAGAGTCTGAACAGTCTGTTAAATTAGCTGAGTTATCTGTAAATGAGCAGATAATATACATAGCTGTTAATTTAGGAATTAAGCAATCCACAATCTACACCCAAACTTACCTGAACTTTTTGTAATGTTTTCCATTTCTAAATTCTTGTAAGATTGTAACGGGTTTCTTCCTCTTTTACGTTTTCTGGGTTGGTTTGTCCATCTTAGTTTAATTAAAAATTATTAGTAAACGTTTGCTTGAAATGAACGGTCAAAAATTACCTTAACAAGGGAAAGGACCGTCATTAAATTAAACATTTTTAGATTGAACTTCAATCATTGAACTCCAATCATTGAAGAATTGTCTCTGACACCAAAATAGTTGCTGACAAACGCCAAGACAAGCTGATGGCAGTCCAATAATATTCAAAATGATTTGATTACAACGTGTAATTTACAAGGCACTAATTTTATTAAAAGTGCTTTATATACGAGAAAAGTACAGTATTTTCTGGTTTGGTTTGACATTTTAAGAGACTCGATCCGTCTCACAATTCTCTCTACCGACACGTATATTTCTCTTGTATTGCTTTTCGTTGCAGGGAGACGCCGACGCCGACACAGCGTCCCTTCATCCATTCGTAATTCATGCATTCAAATTGGTCAGTTCCTGTTAATTCCAAAATTGTAACTCCTGATAAAAATTAACAAGAACGCTTATAAATTATTTAAATTGCTAACCTATTTTAGTATTAATATCCAAAAAATACTTGAAGAACAGTCTACGATTCCATAAATTACTACATACATATTTGCTAATGCATTTGTTAGAAACTGAAGTTTTGGCTAATTTGCTAAAATAAGACAAGAAAGTTAGTATTAAGCTGGATTGGCCTGGATATACATTGCATATTTATAATCTCAGATCAATATTATCATCACAGACACAAGTATGTTCCTCGAATGAACGCCCATTTACATCCACCTAATTGAAATTGTTGTATTATCTTTCTTGGATTGACTTTATCGATTTATTTCTTGCAGAGAAAATGGACGAAAAGTTCATGGAAACTTTAAAGTCCATGTCGAAAGACGTCGTGGAAGAGGTATTGGAACTATTCTATTCCGTATAGCTCCGCGCCGATACCATTGTAATTTTATGAATACATTTTCAGTCACAACACATTCGACCAGAAACAGCTTACAGACCGATGATTTCCTCGAATGCAAGAATTCCATCAGCAATGGGACGATCTGGTACAGGAATGGGTGGGGTCCCCAGGAAAGATCCCTCTTCTGACGATGTCACAACTTTGGAGTCTTACCGACCAGAGTCTGCCGCTTTTACTAAATCCTTCAATTTTAACAGACCTCGAACCGGTCGAATGATGGATTCTTCTGATCGGGGACTGCTTGTAAGTACAGTAGTCACGATTTTTAGAAGGCTGAACATGCACTGGAGATGGTTCTAAATTCATAAGAGTTGAGTATAAGCATTCACATATTTATGCATTGCAGGGAAAAGGTGCGGCGCCTCCATCAGCACGACCAGGACGCCAGGCAAGTTCCAGACCCCGCAGCACATTTCGGCGGATTGGTACTAAAAATAATACAATGAAGATTCAAGATTCACAAGAATATAATTGAGACAAATTCCAAATTCAATGTCAAAATATTTTGATAGACGAATCGGACTCGTACATTCCCGATTTGGATGAAGTTCGAGAAGATGATTTGACTATGACTGTGGCGTCAGCTCCAATGTATGTAATACAACGAGAAAGGGCAGAAAATTATTAGTCTTTGATTATGCACCTAATTACTCTCATAGATTGAAATATTTTGCATATTATTTATAGTTACGAGTTGCAACGAATGGCCAGCTTGTCCGAGTTGGATGCAGAATTGTCTCAAGCAAAAGCACTCTCTGTGGTTGATGGGGTAAATCTTCGAAAGTTGTGCAAATTCCTTGTACCAGAAAAAGAATTGAGTGAGGTGGGTGTGGTACAAGTCAGACAAATGATTACCACGCTGTAGTTTCGAAATTTTACTATTTTTTTGTTTAAAAAATGCAGAATGACGAACTTTGGACTTGGGATCGACTCTACACGGAAATCATTTCAACCCCTGAATTGAATCATTTGGTTCGGTTTCAAAAAAAGGATAACGAGTCTGATTATGACTCCTTGAGCATAAAATAAGCCACATGAATTTGTAAGCAGCCGTGTTTTCCTTTCACAACTAAAGCTTTTAAACAATCGCAGGAATTTTTTTTGAATTAGGTATCTGTATTTCTGAAAAGTGTGACAATGAAAGTTGAAATAAGTTGTTTCAATATAATAAACTGCTTCAAAGCAACGTAAACTAATACTGCAAGCTCACTAGATTCCCAAAATCCATAATGCGTCAGATTAGCATAAAATAAGCCACATGAATTTGTAAGCAGCCGTGTTTTCCTTTCACAACTAAAGCTTTTAAACAATCGCAGGAATTTTTTTTGAATTAAGTATCTGTATTTCTGAAAAGTGTGACAATGAAAGTTGAAATAAGTTGTTTCAATATAATAATAAGGCTCTAATACTGTATTAACTAATTGTAAGTAGAGAATAAAAAACTGTAAAGCAAATATATGAACAATATAATAACATTTAATGAATTCTGGTTAAGTCTTCAACAATTTTTGTGATGTCATCCACAAGAGCTTGCTGCTTCATTCCAGTCCCTTGAGGATCAATCTATGAAATAATCAAAATTTAATTAATTCGTTGATGTCCATTTTATGTTCAGCAGTAGTGAATTCGTACCTGTAAACCATTCACAACTTCTTTCATAGTATCACGGGGAAGATCCAAAAAACTTTCAATAAGGTCCCCATCGATAAAACCCTCACTTGGCTCTTGTTTTCTGTCATTGTAAAAGCTTCGAAAGTACGAATGATCCACTTTTCCAACCGGCTTAATTACTTTGGTTAATCTTTCTTGTAGTTCGAGGAGAAATTCATAAAATGGCCCAGGGATTTGTGTTATCAGTCCTATTGGAATTTATAATTTCATGGTTTTCAATACCAGAGTAATTGTCATTCCTAATTATTAGCCCTACTCAAAACACTTACCAACTGAGCCACTTAACGTGCCGAATAAGATACTTCCAGTCGTGGGAACACTGGTATCGCCTAAATGTTGTCGAACCAGGGAGCCATGTCTAATTGTGTTTACCATATCGCCCAAGTAAATCCTTCCGGCGTCTTGCATTTGACATCGTTCTTCATCAGTAGCAGCGCCACTGGTAAAGTAAATAAAACAGACATATATTTTATTGATTCGATATTGTCTCCAAAGTAAGTATTTGGTAATACCAACTTTGGATTTTGAAATTAATTAATGTGCGTACCCATCTTTTGTACAAACAAACATATTAAATGCGTTATCAGTTCCCAAAAATGTGTCATCATCCACTATTTCTATTGCCGTCATCCAGTTTGGGTTGTAATCACGAGCAATCTGAAACAAAAAAGAAAACTGTTTGAAAACACCAACTCTTCGTTCTTTGGCTTTAATTTTTTCAATAATTTACCTCCTCAAATGTCCCTTCCATGCTTTTATACTGAAGCAGAGTCATTGAACGCATTAAATCACCAACCAAAATGAAGTCACCTTTGCACTTCAGGTACAACGTGAGGATAGAGTTGAAATAGGAACATTCCACTCGAAGCTCTTTTTCCGATGTCCATTCAAATAGCCTCACGGTGCTATTAATTCCAGCCAGAATTTTACCGTTAAATCCAGCCAAACAATAACAAGAGCCTCGGACTTCTTTCTCTGCAATTTGTTGCAGTTTTCCATCTGCGTATTGAAATATAACAATTCTTCCAGCCTTTGGTTCTGTTTCGTCTGGGACAACAAAAGCTGTTCCGACAACGTAGTATGGCGTCTGATCTTCTCCCAATTTACATGACTCAATGCACATTGCGTACTCATTCTGCATGAACTGATGTGAGTGCAAAACTACAAGATAACAATAAAAATTGTACATTCCAAATATATTTCCAGTGATATTTTAACGCGGTT
>JAAXNX010000474.1:0-28953 GCA_036491905.1 Folsomia manolachei | reverse complement strand
ACCACCGAGTTACTGCAGGAAAAACGTCAAATGTCAGGTAAAACGTGGATTCACTCCCATTCCGGCGTTTTGCTAGGGACACGGATTTACTGTCGATGGCCTGTGTCAAGGGTTGGGTGAGGTGGAGATGGCGAGGTTTGGGCGAATTGGGCGCAGTTCGAGACCTGATTATGTCGTGAAGGAGAACTTTTATGGAGCTAATTTCTTCCTCGGGGGGAGTTGGGGGCTTGAAGAGGTTAAATGGGACGCGAAGTTCGGCTCCGGTAAGTTCCTCAGATTCGGGGAGAGAGTCTAAAGAGAAGATAAGGTGATTTGGGGCGTCCTCCGGTGTCACGGGGGATGAGGTGGGATGGGAATTGGGAGAATAACCTGGGTGAGGAGGAAGGAATTGTAAAAATTGGGCAATTTTGGAGTAGTTTGATGCACAATCTTTTGCGAAAACTGCAAATTTCTTACCGGGTTCCGCATAAAAAGTCCGGACGGTATTCGCCGTCCTCGTATTTCTTCCGGGAAGATTCAGATTTGTCGTGGGTAGCGGTGAATCATCCCCATTTTGTTTCTTATACAGATCCAACAAATACTTGGGGACGGTAAGCTTTTTCTGGATTTGTCTCACTGGACGTTTACTCATTCCAAAAAGTTTTAGAAATTTGGATTCCAGTCTTTGCAGTACTTGGGGTTCCACTGTTCTGGAGATTTGGATGGATTCTTCGTCAAATTCTGCCTCTTCGGAGCTGTGACTTAGTTTAGAATCTGGGGAGAACGTACGAATTAGAAGGAGAAAGTGCGAATAATGAGAAATTCGCAATTTAGCAAATTACCACGGATCTTACCTGCTAAAGCGTGAAGTAGCTTGTGAGAAGGAACTTTATGTAAAAAGTCGTCTTCCTCCTTAAATCCTGGTACTCTAACATTATTACTGTTTAAGAAGTCTAACCTATCACGAGGCTCACTGTCACTAAAATAATTTGACGCTAAGTCTACTGCACCCACAGGCCGGATTCCAGTGCAATGGTACGTATTTCTGGATACAGTTAAGTGACTTAAAGCTTGAGGAAGGTCGAGGATGTCACCCAGTGTTAAGAATGTGAAGAGGATACACCATACACGGACCCTTAACCTTTGTCTCGAAGTCCCCACTTGGACCAAGTCACTTAAGAGGTTGTGGCAACACTTCATTTTTATAGATTTATTTCTGGCGAACTTGTTCACTTCCTTGTTATGTTGAATTCAACCCTGTTTGCTTTGGCACACAAGTCGTTTTAAGTCCTAATTGACTTGCTAATTAGTTTGTTTAGTTACAAGTTGGGAAAGGAGGACCAGATTTCCTTCCTTATTCACTCCAAATTAACTGTACAGAGTTCTGTAGTCCCATCCAAGTAAGGGAGGATTTTCCGTAATGTCTTCTATATAAGAATCCGACACTTTTGGCAAGTTTCATGATTTTTTTGTAGCTTGACAAACCCGAATCTTGTAATTGCACACGCACAAGATTTAACTAAGTTTCAGATATTATTTACTGACAATTAATTACCAGGCGAAATTGCAATGTGCAAAACTGCAACGATGTTTTGGAGAAAGTTGGAATGATTGCAATTATAATTCCACACAGATTATAACTAACTGATGACGAAACAATGAAGTTGATCCCGTCTAGGTGAACACATGAACTGCAGACAACTCTTTAAATGATGTCCTTCGAACGGATGTTAGTCTTCAACTGAGCCAGTGGAAACTTGATACCTGACCAATGAAGTAAAATGGGCTAGGCTGGATTGGATGGCATCATTGCATTGCAGGTGAAGTAAAATCAAGTTAGTTAAGTGAGTCTTCTNAAAATGGGCTAGGCTGGATTGGATGGCATCATTGCATTGCAGGTGAAGTAAAATCAAGTTAGTTAAGTGAGTCTTCTATGTATTACCTGTCCCAACATAACATAACACAACATACCATGAGCAAGTAAGGTACGGAGGGGTAAATAAGGTAAGTGTGTGGTAGAGGATTTGTGCATTGTTGTAGTGTATTGTCTTCCATTGTTGGAGATGGACACTCACTCACTCACTTGACTATATTAAGATGTAAGGAAAGGTGTAGTGTTGTGTTAAGGTGGGCATAAACGGATAATTCTTAGGCATGCTCATGTTAACCTCTATATTTCTGGGACCCTTGGGTTATAAGGGCTCTACCTTATCTACGGATAAGTCGTGTTATGTCCCCAGTTCGTCTGGTAATAGAGATGGCACACAAATTCGGAAATGCCCATGATTTAGTTAGATTTAATGGTCATATTGATAATTTAGCAAGTTATGGAAACATTTTATTTCAAACAGATAAAATCAGGTACACGGGGTTGTATTCCATTTTACCGGTATTGAGCCTAAATGCACATATTGTCTAGATAATAGTGTCCCGGCGTGAAATTCCATATTGTTCCTGGCTCACAATGGGATGGACAAGTGCGGAGTAAAGTCCTACAAGTGAACATAATGGTTAGTTGTAAGTTAAACTGATTTTATTTTAACTTTACTTTAACCCAAAACAGCCTGAGACCCTTCGTCCATCCATCTAGTACATGATCGCTTATTTTACGCTGTAACCTTTCCCAACCAGCCAAGTTAGTAAGGAACTTATCAGTCTTTAGAGATATGGCTTTGCAAAAGTTGTGTGATATATGAAATTAAAACCTTTTAGTAAATTTGAACTACATTTGCCATATAATCATTTGCTGGGCTTGACCATCATCAAAATAATCAAAAATTTCAAAAAGAGACTCTTCAATCTCAGATTGTAATACAAATACTTTGGTTTTTTACCTAGTTCGTGTAAGGTGTGAATCCTCCATAGTTTGAAACCTTTTGGATGAAAAAAGACCCAAGAAGCAAAGGGATCTAAAAGAATTAACCGGACCGCAACGAATTCTAGCCAACCTCCCAACTCAAGCTGACATTAACATTGGCGATTAACATTACCTTTCCAGCAGACTGCTCGGCCCTACAATTTTCTATTCTTGGGAATTTGAGAATTTTTTTGGGTTTAGTGGAGTCCAAGGCATAACAATGTCTTGTAAGTAACTTACTTGAGTAAGGAACGATATATGTTGAAGTATTCGAAACCTTTTATGCTTTTGTTTTGTACAACTTTTTCTGTGTCCATCGTTTTATTTTTGGGCGTAATTTGTTTCTGCTGGAGAAACAATGGATGGACACTAGTTTTGATGTCGGTTTTTGTTTATGCGATTAGCAGGATTAGGTAAAGTAATGCAAGTTTTTATAGAAGAAGGCGTATGTGACTCCTCTGTCATATCCAAAAATTGTGATTAACCCAACATACGTAATTCTTACTAAAAACCTGAGCAATATCCCACTAATCCAAAATAATACCAAATTTGGTCTTGAATTAAAGGTGAGTTTGCATGATTATGCTCAAACACAAGCTCATACTGAATACCCATTTGTCACCGACCATGAAATGATGAGATATACTGGATAAGCACTCTAATCATAAACTCCAGTTTACAGAGGAAACTGTGCAAAAAAAAACAAACTTAAAACTTTATTGCCTTGCCGAAAAATCTATTCTTCATTAATACTCTCTCCTTAAAAGATTCTTCCCACCCGTCGTACAATCATTACATTATTCCTACTTTAACTAACCATTTATATAAAAAAACTAGCAATTGCATCTCCAAAACACTCATATCTATGTAACTAAATAATTAAACTTTAAAAACATCCCCATTAAATTGCAACCAATGCAGAATTAGCCTAGTGCATCCATCCAACCCAGGTGAATCGCTCAAGGTACTTTTCCTCCCAAGACAATAACTAATCGTCCATTATGAACCTGTGATTAATAATCTGGCATTCTCTTCTCTAACAGAGTCTCTCTTAAATTCTACGCTAGTTACTTACTTATATAAGACTTTAGTCAAGACGTAGAATTATTAAAATTAAATATGATACGCAGAAATTCTTCACTACAAAAGAGTTGGTATTGCCTCCACGTACCACAAAGTTAGTTGGTTGCATGGAATATTTAGAATAAAGGTCCTGGGATGGGTTTGGTGGGGCCAAGCTGTCTGAAGAAAAAGAAAAAGGATTAAATTGAACACTTCAAACATTTAAGGTAGGGCTGCCTAATAAGCACTTGAGCCCAAAGACAACAAAATATGTACATTACAAACCACATTAACATAACGCATTAGCATATCCTTACCTGCCTGAAACAAAATACATGACACAATAATAATATGAGATGAGTTTGAGCGTGTCAAAATTCTAAGGGGAATATTATTCTGAAATATGTCACTCCATTAGTTCGGAGGGTCATTAGGATTTGGATAAGTGACTTATCATAAGTCTGAGTTAATGGGAGAGAAGTATTTTAATTCAGAGAGAGATATTTGAGTATGAATTGATTCGCAATTAGTGATTATGTTATGCAGGCCTTGTTCCACCTGTGGAAAAACAAGAATTTTGTTTTTGTTTACGAGAATTACAGCCTATAATTAGTTTTTAAAGATTCTCTCATTTTTTGTGACATAAAAACTTTAAGCAAAACACTTTGTTTGTTGGAGCATTATTGACATAACATGACAAAATTGGAGGAGTTGGAATTTTGTTCTATAGCTTAGCTTTTTGTGGATGAAGCATAATGCTTCAAGCATTCCAAGTCAAGATTCAAACTTAATCCTTTATTCCTAGGAAAGACAAACACTAACATATTTCTGTAATAGAAATTCTATTACAACTTCAAGCTCAACTTTTATTTCTCTTAGTTTTATTGCACTTACAATTAGGGAGTGTTATCTGCTCTTGTCCAAGCAAGAACTGAGCTACCAACATGTGTGACCAAAATACAAGTACCCAAATAACTACAAACTACCAGCCTACCTGAGCATGTAAGGTAAAGGATGTCAGTCTGGTAAAGATGTTAAAATGTTAAGGAAGGATTTATTTACTTCCAACATAACTTGAGTCAAGTGCTTGGTCTTTGGTTTCGTGGGCAGAGTTATGGATGTGTCACAGAACATAATTTTGTTTTAACTACCAGAACAGACTTCCTAGACCTTTTGGCTGCAAGGAAAGGTTTGTAGTGAGGTTTTGTTGTGGGGCTACAAAAAAATTGGACTGGAAAAATGTTTGACAGGGTTCCAATCGCAAGGAGATTAGAGAAAATTCGGTATTTTTTGCGGAATTTTGGTCAGGACCTACTTGGAGAAAGTTGTGTTTGATTTAGGGGCAATTTTAAGAATGTAGGTCTTTAGGATTTCTCCCGGAAACTGGTATCTTCGGTAAAAACCGAATTATTTTTGGGGTTTACGACACCCTACAAAAATATGAAAAACCCATTTTGTTGACGAACATGCCGTGGCAAGTGGTTCTATTCCTTGGGAATTGTTTCACGTCCAAGTTTTCAAAAGCCTTTTTACTTTGAGCTTTATTGAGTTGACTTGTCTTTAAAAAGGAGTTCTTTTCAAGATTTATTTAAAAAGGGATTTGTACCATATTTCCTCAACCTTTCCTTCGCAATGGAGTCCTCCTCTATGCAGTCTTTTAATAAGACAAATCTAAAGCAGCAAAGAGAGTGACATTCCTTGTTATGTAGGATTTGGAATCAAATCGACATCTTCTAACAAAAAATGGAGACAGTTATATTCACGGTATAACAATGTTAGGGCAGAATCATCCTTATTACTAAAAGGAAACTAATAACATTTCATATAAAAGTTTTATTTTAAGTTCCCAACCTTCTTCGCCAAGTAAGAAATGTATTGATGTTGGTTTTAGTAGTAACTTGACAAGATTGCAGGTTTTGGATGTATTTTATTTACTCCGATATGTATATACTTACCAAATTCACATCCAAATGGATAACCAGTCAACTCCTTATATTAAGTTTCCTCCAAGTCTGGCAGTTCTGTCAGACAAAGGGGGTTGGAAAACTGGAATAATAGAAAAAAGGCACCAATTTAAGGGACGATTCAACATTCAACCTCAACCTGTTCAACAAAGGCAGCATTTATTTTCACAATTTAAGTCAGAATCCCACAGTTGACTTGATTCTTGTCGACAATCTGTCTGCCGGAGTTGAATCCATTATTTTCGGATTGTCTTGGTTTTCAGCTCATGAATTCTTAGTTGACTGGCTTTGTCTCTTTTATTCTTATTCTACTAGGACAAATCCGCTCTTAAGCTAAGTCAGGAGATAAACAGGTGTTATTTTAAAGGCTTGTCAACCACGGGACAACTTTTTAGAGATAAGGTGAAAACATGGGAAATAAATCATGATGGATGGACATTTTTCTTGCGAATTAATCATGTCCTAAAATATTTTTTGGGGTAATCTTATTTTATTGTAAATTTTAGATGTGTATCCTTTAGGGATAGAAAATATTAGATTTTTTATCCTAATCTGTGCCTATAACTGTCGTGATGTTTTATACGAAAAAACTTTATAAATCATAATTTCGTTCAATGAATCGATTGCATACAATTTATGGGCGACTTTATTACTAGTAGTTCAAAGGTCGAGTCCATTAAAATGGATAGGTCCCATACGATTAAACAGGTAACATCCTCCCACATGGTGGTTGTAAGGGATCCCTTCATTTCCAAGACCCTTACACACTGGTACATGTAAAGGATGAAGAAGTCAAGGCCCACCCAGTTATCCGATGATTTGTATTGATGGACCACAATAAATTCCAGCCCTTTCAAAAACTGAGATGTATGGCCACCCATTCTGCCAGTGACTTCTTTTTCATCTCCAAATCCTTGCCTTATTGCTACTCATTTTGTGGAGAAAGAATAAAAGAGTTGAGTTAATATTAAATAAAACGAAGAAAAAATATTAAGTAACGATCAATCTTTATACTGGAAGAAGAATGTAGATCAAGAAAGTGTATCAAACGTAACCTTAGAATGATAACTATTAAAAATTTAATTTCACAAAAATTTTGGCGTTTGACACAAGCTTAATTCTTTCAATTCACAAAAGTATTGTTTTAATTTCATCTCTTATTTTTGTCAACTTTACCTCACTTGACTTGACCTACCCAATACGTAAATCAAATGTAGAAACAATCCACATACTTGTGAACTATGTTTTGTTCTGTCTGTATGACATGGTTATGATTAACTTACTAGTAGGAATTGAATCAAGTAAACAATTTCTGCAATGTGTTAATGATGTCATATTTGTCCTTCTGATTTGCATGTATGCCTTCTGATCACTTACTTCTTGGTTTGTACTAGTTTGAGCCAGTTTGAACCAAACTTAAACTACTTATTAGATGTGACAATGTGATCGTTTAATCAACTATATTCTCGAAACCTTACAAATTGTTTTATAATAAAACAATTTTGGTCCCAAGAATACAAACATTTTCACCCTCATCACAAAATACTCGTGGCAGTGGCATGAATCAAAGAAAAAGTCCATGAACCCATGTCCTTCATTGTAGTGAAGTCGCAGTAAATAAATTAACTCCTCGGTAAAGTTTTAATTTGCATTGGAAACTGCGATGTGATGCCACTCAGTCTACCATTGTCAATGAGGAAAAACCTTTTAAATCAAGAGGTGTTTGTTGACTCCCATGATTCTGTAAGTGGTCAATGAAACAAAAAATGTGGTATGTATCCCAAGTTAAAAACATGTCAAGTTTTTTACCATCTTACTTTTAGACCTTTATATATTTCCTTCCATGCTTAAAGCATGATGCTTTCTCTCTGTCTATATAAATGGGTGATTCAGTAAGGTGACAAATTCCACAATTCATTTTAATCCGGTCACTTCAACTATAGAAAAACTTTTAAATAATAAAACACAAATCTGACCAGCCGTCGACTTGTTCCCTGCTGCGAGGCTGTGACAGTCCATCACTATTTTTAACTGGACACAATGCTTTGCAGTCATTGTTAAAAAATGGAAAATATGAAAACCAAAATTTTAATCCCTTCATTTTATACGAGACCAGACTGACCGTCGCCATCCATCCAGACAGCTTGGGTCCGGCACTTATCCAAGCAAAATTCAACAATACAAGGCGACGCGCTAGACAATGTGGAGACGTGGCTTGCAAGGAACAAAGCGAATCTTAAAGAATTTCTTTTCCTATTGTAAAATAATGGTGAATTGTTCACTTGTGAATTATTAGTTGGACATAAGTAAGTAAGGCATGTGAGCAGAGAGACATGGTTAAAACTTAGAAGTTCTAAGAGGTGAGATGGATGAAAGCCACAAAAATCCAGCCAAGCCTTGAGTTTTTTACAAGAGTTGAGATTAAAAGGGTTTGGCTCATTCATTCAAAGTAAAGTGGTTGCAATGCTGTAAAAATAAAAAAAGGTGCCAGATTGGCTGGCTTGATTTGGTGGGTTAAAAAGTAAAATGTGGTATTTCAATTGTTATATCAATTGTTTTAGTTCTGTGCTGAAAATGTTTTCAAGGGAATTTTGTAATATGTATGAAACTAGATTAAATCTTTTGGTGCCCTGCAGTCTTGATTAAAAACTTGGTAAAATTTAGTATGAATTTTATCATTTGTCTATTTGATAAACACTTGACTTATTGGCCCAACTATTGGTTCTTTTTTAGCAATAGCGTAACATAGTGTAGTTTTTGAGTGGAGGAGTCTTCATAAAAAAATCTTGACATAAGAAGGCGAGGTGAATTATTAATGGAAAAGTGCCACCCTTAAACAATCATGTAAAGAAAAGAGGTAAGGAATCGCACCTGCAATTCTTAAAGTCAGCAATTCAACTCGGGTCCATTAGTTCATTCATCAAGATTCGTTCGGTCATTGTTGTGCTGTACTTGTTAGTTTTAAGGATTTGTAAAACAATTCAAAATCCAACAATATTTGGTCTTCTGCTCAATTGAGTCATTTTTATAATCGTGCTGTACAATCGCATTACACATTGAAACAATGACTTGTTTCTGCTAAAACAACCAACATTCCTTGTAATTCTCATTCATTCACATTCTTCGAATTTGCACAAATAGTGATGAGATCACTCCCAGATTTTGCCAGTTTCTCTGAAATAAGTGTGGTATCCTGAAATCTGTAAAATTCTCAGATGCAGTTGCATGTTAATATTCTACAAAATTGTGAAGATGACCAAAACTTGTAGTATTCGTGCCGTACTCTTTTATTCTATCCACTCACACCTCACTTAACTCACACCCTGTTCAGAATAAATTAGTCAATCATACAAATGTTTAAAGGCCACACCTCCGTCATTCATGTATTCATTCACAACTACGTGCTGTGGTGGGCAAAAGAAGTTTAAAAGCTTATTAAATATTCATTAAATAAATGCCATAAGTAGTTTTCGCCCTATTCCAACCGCATCGATGTTTTTTGTCTGATGAAAAACTGAATGAATTTACAATAATTTGCATACCCGTGGTTGAAACCCCCAAACAGTGTGGGGTGGGGGTTGGTTGGATATTGGTGCCGATTACAAGTATTAAGTAATTTTGTGTAAGAATGTAACGCAAGATTGTTAATTTAAGACACAGTTTAGTAGAATTTTGTAAAATTTTGGTATAAAAAAGTTTCAATTTTCTTAATCAAATGGTTCTCAAAGAATGATTGTGTATCAGGACAATTTTCATCGCCCAAAAAAACCAGCGTGGTTCATTTCAATTCACATTGTGACAAAGAATTCACGCATCACGATACAACATATTTGTAATGGGATGTGATGACATTGCACGACATTCTGACATGTCACGGAAATAAAATAGATGACAATGACAATGAAATGAGTCTAAAGAAAAGTCCAGGAAACTTTAGATAGGTTTCGATTCTGGGATGGAATGATGATACTGATAATCAAGGAGGATGAGGTGAAGGTTCCAATCTATTATCATGTCATGTTACTGTGTATGACTTGAACTTGATTTGATGACTCGGAACTCAAACCGATTTTATGATTGAATTTGATTTGGACATCAGAATGACCATCATGATGATTGTTGATGCTGAACTGAAACAAGGCTGGATATTAAATTAAGTGAGTTGTCTCTATAAAATGACAGGTTGACCAAGCGTGTATTCGGTGTTCATATGTCGAATTATTGGAAATTTTCACTCCAAATTATACACTGATTTTTAACTTTCTCTTAAATGTTTTCCGTGAGTCTATAGGTATCTACGTTTATTCAGAATTCATAAATTTAATAAAATTTTACAAACGGAATTTTCAGGGAACAAAATCATAAACTAATTTATAACAAAATTATTAGCTGGCATTTTAAATATTATACCAAACGCATAAATTACGGGAAAATCACTTCGGTTAATGTTACAATATTCGAAACAAATGTTAACAGGTGAGTCGAGCATTGTTTTTTTTGAAGGATCGCATGTGACACGATATCTTCTCTGAGTGACAGTTTCCTCACTCAAAAATTGTAAGAAAAATATTTTCTGTCATGGATAAAAGAAAGCAAACCCTATAATTAAATTTGTTTTTACTGACATCAAAAAATGAAAACGTTTCTCTTGATAAGGTAAAAGATAAGGATACCGAGCTATGATATCTTTACTGACACCAACCAATTTAAATTTCATACAGCTTGAAATTGTGGAAATTGAATGTAATTTTGTTTTCTGGTAGAAAATCTGAGTTGGAATTCGTTTCGAAGATAATTTAGAGTTTCTTCTGAGTCAATGGATCAATAAAAACATAAAAAAGTTGGTAGTCCCCGTTTTTTAAGGACTGGAAAAAATGTCACGTTGATTTATGTCTGGCTAAGTGCGGTGCAGGTTGCGGAATTCAGTGGAGGAAATGGGAATAATGAGTGAGTTTAAGGTTCATTTTAAAAATAGGAATAAAATAAAGTATTTAAAACACAAAGCTAGAGTTTTTTTTTCAGTATTTTTCACGCTTTGAAATTGCATTAGTTAGGAAGAACTGGATACAATAAAATAATGTAAATCTCAATTAATTTTACCATATTATTATTATTAATTATTATACCTAACCAAAAATATTTTTATTGGTTTACAATCCCATTGGGTACTGAAAGCTTTGCCAATTTTTATTTCTCCAGTTTTAAGACTTCTCATAATTCAGAAATTACCAGCCAATGAACATTAAGTGAAAAAAACTCGAGTTCTTCCCACTGTTTGAGCAATATTCCGAAAGTAATTTATACAGTTTGATAAAATAATTTTAAGTTCTAGATATCCATCACGTTATTGACTTTCTCATACCATGTTTGCATAGTATTTGCAGTGATAGTAAGTTGTAAGTTATTCTACAACCGAGCTAAAATAAGTAATACGACCCTGTCTGAAGTCATACAATAACTGGAGTAGTTTGTAGCATTACGTAGTAGGACACATTCATAGTAAATACATTGATAGTTGAATCGTATTCCGGTGTAAGTAGTAGATATAAGGGTTTGCTCAGAAATTCAGAGAAATCGATTATTTGGTCCATTGCGAAAAGAGGAGAAAGGAAAAGAGAAAGCACCAGGCCAAGGTTTCTGTCGCCTTCAGCACTCACATTTCTACACTACTACTTTCTCCTACTACGTGAATTTAGTTGGATGCCTAAATCTCCCTATATTCCTTCAACTTCAAGATAGACGGATGAACTCATATTATTTCACCCATTCCTGGTTCGAAATACAGGCAAAACCACACTTATTCTATTTCCTCCTTTTCCCAAGGACTGGAAGAGCTGTCACTTTTTTTAACTGGGTGTCATCTCGGGTAGCCAAATGTCTTTGGTTAGGTTTCCACTGCAGCTGGTGCTTTACTTGGCTTGGCGGAAGAAATGATGTGGTCAGCATTTTCTCTTAATTCAAAATTCAAGTATTTTTATGACGGGTCCTGGCTGACGGGCGGAGATAATTCCATTCCACCAGAGTTGGCAGGGAGTGATGCTCAAATATGGTGTTCTCGCCAATTTTGGCAATTTTGAAGTATGGTGAGCACCATTTCTTGTGAGGGTGCATATACAAAATGGCCAATTTGCCTGGGTTCTCAGATGTAAAATTGCAACTTCAGTACATTGTCAGTTTATCGGTCTATCCACACCTCGAGAAACTCGGGCTGCGTTTCATAATTTACTCGACTCAAGTCTACTTTTCGCCACTTTTACCCAGTTTTTGAGAAGTCTAAACTGTTCTTTAAATCTACAAATCTACCAAAAAGCCGGAATACTATCCAGAATTAGGTAGGAATTCTTCAGCCGCAGAAACCGGAATTGTATCGTAGAAAGCAAGATACTAGAATATGCATGATTTGGATGGAATGTAGATTTCTGCTACTGAAGACAACGTCTCCATGTAATGCGAGCTGACAGGGAGAATATAAAATAAAACTGGGTCTAGTACTCTACTATCAGGCTGAGTTTCATTCACCGAATTTTCCTTTTTTTTACTCGGAAAACTATGGAACAGAACAGAATTCCTTGTTGTAAGAGTTGGACTGTAGTTCAACTACATTCTGCTTTAACCCACTTTCTTTCATGTTTCCGTATAAAAATACAAGTCCTTGGTGGAGGAAAGTAGCTACAAAATACGAGTACTCGTTGTAGCTACAGGAAAACTATGCGCAGAGAAAGCAGCCTAGGCTGGCTAGGGCAACATTCTTTTTTTCTGTTACTACAAACTCTTGTAATGCTACTACTACTGGGGAGAGAGATCCTGTTTTTGCAGCAATAATTTTTCTATGCATCCGTATCCGATCTGCGGATCTGGCAGGCAGTGGCAGCGAGCGGCAACCTCCTTTCCCTGGAGAAAGGAATGTGGAGAAAGTAATGTGGGTGCTTCCTCCGTAAATTTGGGGCTTTCCCTATTGTTTTCTGGGATGCTCGGTATCCACAATAATTTCCTGGGACGAAGGCAAGGCGGAGAAGTATGGCTAACAAAGTAAGCAAAGGGAATTCTATAAATTGTGTGGAAACTAGAAATTATTTTAAAATGTAATCCTTTAGAGTCGACTTAAGGTATGATAAAATTTTACACATATAATTTTTGAAGCAGGTAAAATTATAGTCAGGGAATAATTGTCATTAAGAGATTCTAATTAATTTTTAACAAGAAACAAACTCTCGCCTTTTTTATTTTGAAATTTTTCTAACTAGTCATCCAAATAAAATGCTAAATTTGGATGCAGTCTGGAAAGAAGTCTTTGGATGTGCTGCTCCGGAAAGTAAATGTTAGCCCACAACACAACCCGCCTTCGAGTTGAAGATTGTAAATTAATATTAAATCAAACAGGACAGGTTAAGGCGATGGGATGGGATGTATGTGGTGGGAGTGTTTTCTCGGATGGAGAAAACTCCGTCTCTGGCTCTCTCTCTCTGAAAAAGCCCGTGTTTTCCTTCTATCCATCAAAGGTAACAAGAATCCCGAGAAAATTCTGCAAGTAGAGCTTCTTCCAAAAGCGACAAAATGGTGAAAGTGATTGGATCAGGGGTATAAATATTTAGTCGTTTTTTCACGCTTCACTTTTCACTTTTCTCTTCAATTCCAATTGGTTTGGAAAAAGCTTCACTAAGACGCCGTGGCTGATTTGTTTCAATCTGGATTATTGCCAAACGTTTAGCAGGTTACAAACTCAGTATCTAAAAAATAATTTTTGCAGTATTATATTGCGAAAAAAAGGCTATATGTATTTTTAAAATATCGAGAAACTCCATCTTAATTCTTTTAATAATTTCTCGGTACTCCTAAGAAAAATAGTTGGTGCACAAATGACTCGAAAGAGTAAACTTTCCAATTTCCAAGAACATTATAAAAATTATGCTCGGCAAACCTACGAATGAATTACACTACATTTTTTGTACTTGACTCAACTCTGAGGTACATAAAACCAGTCACATTTAAATTACTACTTGCATTCCAACCCAGTAAGTAGTGTACCACAAAAAATGTAGAGACATCAAAAAGCTCGGATACCACACTTCAAATTAAAACACGGAAGTGAAGCCCATTATATTTGCTGCCTTCTTTAAGTAAGCTCAAAATGAATTCGTTCATTCATCCGATAACCACACAAAGTTCCTTTATCCATATTTTGTCTTCATCACAAAATAAAAGAAGACAATACTCAGCTAGCTCGTAATAAGAGAAGTTTGTGAGAAATCCCATTTTGTAACTACTTCTCCAAGAAGAAGACTTTGTTTCACATTTCCACTTTTGAATTATGACACAACCTGCCATGTCCCATTATGCGGGGTTCTGGGATGATGGAGATAAATCCGAAACAAAGACGGGGTCGTTTTGGCAGAAGGAGATAAGGCAGACAGGAGGCATTTGACACCCGCAAAAAAACAAATGGCAAGGAATGATTGAGTTGAAGTTGGAGTGGAAGAATGACTGACTCAGATACAATTGTGGTAATGACATCGTTGAGTTTTGTGAAGTTCTCTGTCTTAAAATGAAACCGCAGTTTTTAATTTTGCAGACATGTGCAAAAATTGGCTTAGTTTAGAGTAGGTAGCTATATTGTTTTGAAATTTGAAAATTATTTGTTTCAAAGATTTTTGTCCAACTTCCTTCGTAAGTAAACTAAGCAGAATTTTGATATTTCCATCTCAGAGTAAATATCAATACATCTCTTACTGAGTTATGTATCCATTCTGCCCGGCTTGGTACTGCCCGCACCCATATCCTCCGAACCCGGGTTTTCTCTTCGAGCTCTCCTCTGCAGCTCGGTATTTCCTTTGCATTGCATCAACCTCTCCGTAACTGGCTTAGTTCTGCACCAACCTCCAAACCAGGAACAAGGACAAACTTGTGTCTCCCATTTTTGGAGAAAGTTACACAAAAACTTACCGGAAATAGAATAATTTCACTTTGCAACAGTGGCAATTAACCTTTTTCCTGAAGTTGTAGCCAACAAGTTTCGAAATTCATCCGACTTTCCGGAAACTTTTACTTGTCTCCTCTCCAGAGACAAGTTGTCTAAATGTAAATTGGTTCCGAATAAAGAAAGTATTGACAAGCTGGAGTAGTGTGTCAAGTGACGGGATATAAAATATAAATCCAGCTTTACTACAAAGTCAAGGATATTCTCGCGTTTTAAATCTTTACGTCAAATCCCTCCGGGTAGTAAAAAAAAGAGGAAAAAAACTTAGTGAGTGATAACAGGAAGGGACGCCTGGAACAGAGGAAGGATGGAACAGAGAAAGTTTTAAGCCGGACAAGAAACGGGAGCAGAAAACGAGGGAAGAGTTGTATCATGCTAAAAAATAAGATGATGTAAATTTTACAGTTTTTTAAAAAAAAGCTGAGTAAATCTGGGTGCTTGGTTTGGTTTAACAGAGTTGTTTTTAGGACATACTATGTATATCTTTGGTTGACTCAATTTCATGAAAAATTTGAATAATAAAATCTCGTAATTTTGAAAAATCTTAACACTACAATTAAAAGTTTTTTTTGGTCAGTTTTCGATAACTTCTTCAGATAAATAAACAACATCATTTACTTGGATTTTCTAAACAAGTGAAAGTTTTTGCAGTGAAAGTAATCACCAATAGCTAAGCAAGGTAAACTGATATTTCTCCATAAACATCACATCGCCTGTCAGGAACGAAATAGTAAAATCTAGCCTAGACCATAAACATCTAACCAAATCAAAGAAAGGATTTCCTCACTCAGTTGGCTTCACCTCGGGAGCAGAGACTTAGATATTTACACACTTTCCCTACTTTCCCTACTTTCTCCACACTCCACTTAAATGTCAGGCTAAGGTAAAGGAAACCCAGTAAATGAAACCAAATCAAATGGAACCACACACCACCATTTTCACACGGAAAGGAAGTAAGAATTGATTGAAATTGGATCAATGTTATGGTCTCTGAATTTCTTTTTTACACAGTAAGAGAAAGTTGAAGGACGGAAACAAGAAAGGAATGAAGAGCCAGGCAGTGAAGTGAGAGTTGAACATTAAATCAAGACGAGAAAACAAGGTTTGATTGATTTGTGGGGATTTTATTCAAAAAAAAGGTGGAATTTAATAAGGTGGTCGTGCTTTGGAGTGAGTTACCAGAATTACTTGGGTTGGAGACAGTTGTTCAAAGTAAGGAAATGTCTTGGAGGTGAGTGGAATTGTTTACTTTCCCAAATATTTGCATTTATTACGGGAATTGTTTTGGAAATCTTGAAAAACAAGTGGGAGTAGATATTTTGAAGTTTACTGCCAATCATGTTGAATGTCAATCAGTTCACAAATCTAATTTCAGAAAGGTCATGTTCAACATGACATGTTGTTTACGGGATTAAGAACTGGTAAACATATTTATTGGAAACTTTTCGTCTTACAGAATGCTGGGATGTTGTTGGTACAGTTTCTTGTGGAGGTGGGTGGCCTAAAAAATGAACGTGGTACGCACCATCGTGATATATAAGACTTGAATATAGCATCGGAATTATACCAGTTTTATAGGACCTCTACACTAAAATAGTGAGTGAAAGTAAATCGTATTTCACCTGAAGATTGGATGCAGTAATTCCGCCTCTTGTTTCTTTGCCTATGCAAAAAACAAAGGTAACCCCACACTAGCCCTACAGCTAATGTAACGATAAACATTTCTTTTATTTCCCACCACGACTCCGTACACAACCCATGCCGTCAGTAGGGGAATGGGGAGGCAATAAAACAAGTGAAAGGGAGTGGAGAGAAAGTCGTTGCATTGTTTGTAAGGAGGATAAATGGGCTGTTAATGCATACTTCTCGGCCATTATTGCGTGTTGTAATATCCACATTTCTTTCGGAGGTGAAATGACTTCAATACATGGTACACGTGCATTGTTTTACGCAATTATTTTGAATAAAACGCATATCTGGAACTATATAAATATCAAAAGTCTCCAGTACAATTTTTTTGTCATCCAGTCTTGAAAAATGTTTTAAAGTTTCGACCATTGGTCAAAATTTGGAATCCAATTCCGTCCGACACCAAGAATAGGGATAAATGATGTTGTCCCGTTTTTCTGTCCTTGTCCGGAGAAAGTGAAGCTTACAATTTGGAAAGCGTCAGAAGAAGAAGGCTTTACAGTCTCTGATTAGTTTAGCTTAGTAAAAGACTGTATTTGGCTGTGGCAGGGAAAGTAGAGTTTAACAGGATAAAATAAAGTATTGGAGAATACACATGGTTATTTTGCAGTGCTTATATATCTGTAAAATGGATGGAGAGTGATTTTAAGCCGTATAGAGATGGTGATGGAATGGAATGGATTTAATGGAATGGATTTGTTGCCCTCCTCTGGAATCGGATTGAATGCATTGAATTAGTTTGATGACCAGGTGTCTATATGGGAAATCTAATTTATGTTTAAGTCCACATACCCACCCAGTACTTTTTCAGAGGATTATAATAGACAGTTTGAACCAGTTCTATTTAGAATGAAATAAGCTAATCTAGTTCTGCTCAGCTATTCACTCTGCATTCCATTCTTCAGACTGAGCTGACTTATTTGTTTTAATCAAGTAGTAGTTGCATGGAAGGCTCACTAGTGTATTTAGTTGATCGTGATGTTGATAATGATCTCTACACATGGTTCTAGTCTACGGCAACAAAAGTCAGTTCTGGAGAACATTGTGCTTGTCAGACAAAACACTGCCTGCTTGCCTAACTGACGGATATTGATACTTAATCTAGCCCCACCTCGGGACGCAACAACTGAAATGAAATTGGACAGAATTATCTCCACAGAGGAGCTAAACCCATTCTTGTGATACTTCTATAAACTAGTGAGGCAACTCCATTAAGGGAATGCAATAATTACGAAAATTCCTGCGCTGCATCATGCCCGATTTGGATGGAGAACGAGGCGAGATTAATTTTGATCTCGGAGTGGAAACAGGAAATAGTTACATCCCCAAAAGACGTAATTTCATTTCATTTAGTTTAACCTGCGTCATCCACTTTCTCCGGGGAGAAAGTTAAATTTAGTTTTTTGGAATCAACAACTTCAAGGTTTAGAGAAGATTTGGTTAATTTTGGCTAATATGATTTCGCAATTCATTCTAAAATAAAGTTTGCTCTGTGGAAATTAGTTGGATTTTATTTTAAGAACTTGAAATTGCCAGGATTTCCAGAATCATCACCTGTTGTTTTTAATCTAAACACATATTTCTAACCATGTTGCTTGATTTCTTACTTGATTACAAGAATCTCGTAATTATTTCAGAAAAGCGTGTCACGTCACATTGCACCACATCCACATCCACCACGACACGAATTAATTACAAGGTTTTACAACGTAATTAGTAATGACCACATAAAACAAGGGTTTATACTGTTGCTGTCGTAATGTCGACATGAAATCAGTTAATTACTTATGTACACGTTGATTTCCTTCCTTTCTCTACATTCATTGTGAAATAACGTCAAAAACATTCAGGTACATAAATTACATCTTATACGGCATTCATAATAAATGAGAATGGAGTTGACATCCCTTGTTTTTGATGAATGTATTCAACTTTATGGCTAAGATTAAACGGGACACAGGCATAATTCAAAGTTAACTTGGCTAGTTTAGTTAGTTTGTCGTAATAAAATGGGAAAAGTTCCAGAATCTCGGTTTCCTCAAGTACAGGCGAGTACAATGCAATGAGTAATTTCATTTCGGTTGACTTGCTTAGTTTTCTGGGAGAGTTAAGTAGTTAGCGAGTTACATACATTCATTTTTGGGTTGGTCATAATTTTTTTGGCACTCCCTTCCTTGGCAATTGGACAGAGAGAAAGTTTGCCGACTCAACTTTTCTGGTTTTGTCTCCTACTTAATTTTGTGGAGTTGAACAAGGATTTTGCTTCGAAGTCGAAATTATGATGTAGTGTTTTTATTTTGGATGTGTTTCTCTTCTTATCTGTCCAAGATAAGCCATTATGAAATTAAATCATGTTCACATTAAAACATGTGCACTGATTTATTGAAACCACCAATTTACGCGATTGACGTTGAACCCTGAGAAAGCAAATTGTTTACAGAATTAAAACTTTTGTTGACCTAACTCTGGCAATGTTTGAGGTGAACTGCAAACAGAATTGAAATTAAATGTGGTTGGAATGAAATGAGTGGGTTTAGCTTAATCTAGTTGACTTGGGTAACAGTGGCTTCGCAGACATATACAGTGTGTTTGTGTGTACATTATTTTATGGGACGACCATTCTTCATCACGAAATGCAGTGAATGTGAAGAAATTCCGGACATATTAAATCTTACTCAACGATTTCTCTGCTTTTTATTTATACATTTTAGCTGCCTGTTTTGTAGAGCAAAATCATAATTATAATCCTGGAGTTGCCTCCTTTAATTTTGCTTTCTCCGAAATTCGGAGTCCGAATATAATTCTACACAATTTACCCACCAGTCAAACCCAGCAATACTGAGTAATGACGTGATGCATTTGCATGCATGTTTACAAACCCTACTCAGGGAATTGGAGAAAAGTTGGTGAGTGAAAGTCACATCTAGTTAAATGAGAAATATCAAAATCACCATCACTCCACTGTGGTTGGATGGGATGGGCACTCATTCCCAGGAATATTTCAGGCTGCCATTAACCAAACCCGAGAAATTACCGGGATGGAGAAAGTTTGAGCATCAGAGCACAACAATTTGGTGGAGTAGCGTCAAATAAAGGTTTGGCAGCAGAGTTGGCTGGATTGGAGAGAAAGCAAAATGAAAATTATGAGAGAAGAAAACAAGTTTTGATTTCATAGACAAATATTATGACGGGTAAAACCACAAAATGGGTCTGGTTTTGATGAATAAACATCATCTGACTCGAGTCAGGGAAAGTTTGTTCCCTGTTAGAGAAATATGATGAGATGAAATGACGGTAATTAGACGTCCGCCCTGTCTAATTATGTTATTTATGCTGGAATGAGTTGAGATTATACGTAAGATCCCATGGCACAATGTGGAATTATAAAAAAATAACGAGTTTTTTTCAGAAATTGTAAACAAGCCTGGAAACGGTGACCTTAATTTCTTGTTAAGAAAGGTTCTGTAATGTTTTACTGCAAATTTTTGGTAGAGTTAAGAAATTCCTCCTTTTCCTTGCACAACTATAATTGCCATTCAGACCAGCCCAGCATGTCTTTCTTCATTACGTAGTCGGAGAAATATGTTAATCTCTTTTTACCATTTAAAGATAGCACTTTGTTTTAATTTGGGCTGAAGTTGTGTCTGTGCTTCGGTTCATGTAGCGATACATTTTACTTCCTTGCAGTCATTTAAATAATGAAGGCAGTTGTTGACTTGAAAATCCTGGGAATGACTGGAAAAGTAGGAAAGAGTACGTGAAAGTAAAAGTCAGGCGAATACATATTTTCCGTAAGTGGCTTAATGAATAAATGTGATATTAATGCAGGCAGAGAGAAAGTGCAGGAAGAAAGAGAGACAAAGAAATTGAGAAAAGGTTTTTTAAAAGCGTCTTAAAAGGTTTTCCGGATTTTAAAGTAAATCTTCATATTCACTGAGTCTACCAACTATTCGAAATACTAGGTTTTTCTCTCTCAACCCATTTTAAGATTTGGATTCCTTGCTGAACAAAATATCTCTAGTTTCCACACGACACGACTGCTTTCCAAGTTCCATTATTTGACAAACCTCTGTCACAACTACAGCTTTGAACGAATATTAACAAGACACAACATATTTTCATTTGATCCGTGTAGTAGAGGTAAAACTTTAGAAAAATGTAAAAATTATATTGAAACAATTTTCAATACCTTGTTTTGTGGATGTTTGAGTCCAAAAGGGGACTGTATTCTAATGTTATCCTTTTGTTACCAGATCACTCCATGCATTGTAGGCTCGTAGTAGAAATAATAATTTAAAAAGGACCAAACTACCTTAAAGCACATCTCCAACAATTCTTTTGCATCAATAAGTTAAAGGATTTAAGGTGAATCAATGTTAAAGCACAACCACGTAAATTACTAAAGTACTTTTTGTACAATATATTTTTATGTTTTATCTCCACTGAATTATGGGAAAATTCCGTGAAAACACAGATGCCTCCCTTTCCCATTGCTTTCTCTCTTCCTTTGTCAGAAAGGAGTTCAATTAACCGGCCAACCATTCATAAAGGGAGTGGAAAATTGAGAGGGCCAACTCCAACCCGGCAACAAGACTTGGCCTTATCCATATCACATAATATAATACAATTTCAGTCCAAATCCTGTATCTGACTAGATGGATCAAATAAGTTAATATTTCGGAAAGAAATCAAACGAATGAACTCAACCCTATAAATTGAAGGATTTACAAATTCCAAAACACTCATCAAACCGGAATCTAGATCAAAATATTTACTCATGCAACACATCCATATTCATGCACTGATCCAAACCTACTAAAAACTAATCTGGTCTCATATTTGATGTTGATCTCATTTTGAAAACTTCAAAAGAATTTCACAGTTGACTGTTATCACACCGTTATTAATACCATACCACCCACTCATCCCAAAAATCAGCCATGCACACAATCCCATCCACTTCATGTACATACTACTTTTGCACAAAAATATTTAAAATAAAATTTCTCTCAGCGAAAAGTGTAAAATTTCACAACAAACCATTTTCGACTGGATTTTTTAATAAACACGAGACAACAAAGAGTTCCCTGTAAAACTGGGTTCTGCTCATAATACACAATTCCGGGATTGCACCATTTGTACAGTCATTATGTCATGTTTGTTATGACTGTTCATGCAACAAGGAAACGGAAACCCGAGCAGTTGTATGTTTTAAGCGAATGTTTAGTAAAAAAAAAACGTGCCGCAAAAGAACTGTGACGCTTGTTATGTTTTCCGGTGTTGTGTGTAATCTCCTTGTCTCAGATTTCAAATTCAATTTAAATCCTGATAATTAAAGAAACTTGGAATTTGAGAGGAAATGGAAAACGTGCAGCTGGTGGTGGTTTGGCAGAAATCCAATATTTCTTGGTGGTTTACTTACATTCCCTTAGAAAACTTGGAATGGGAATGGATCCATATGTCATCAACTGCAGTGGCTATCAGTTAAATAAGAAACGTGAGCTCTTTGTTTCTTAAATGGAATGTCTTTACTCGGATGATTCACTTGGGTTCAATATCCACTTGTGTGTCTCAAACACAGTGACGCGGATTGCGTAACGATACGGATGAGGATGTAGTCATGCATAAAAGTTGGCAGATAGAAATGCAAATGTCAGCAAATGCGGGAGGGAAAATTAGCCGTGCTAAAGAAATTCGGAGAGATTTACATACTTGCGCCTGAGACATAAGCTGGATACAATCTTTGTAAAATAGGGTTGACTGTAATGAGAAATTTTGCGGAAGAATGCGTGCAGAATGAAGTAATTGCAGGATTTTTGCTGCAAATACACACATCCTGGCGCAATTGGCTTATCGATAATTCTACCTACAGCTGGAGTGAATGGCGAGCTAATTGCGAATTGTAATTTGCAATGGATTTAGAAAATCGGACATTTAAAGTGTCAAAGTAAGTGGGACACGTTACAAAAAGAAAGTGGAGAATGAAGAAACGTGACAAAGTTCTTAATTATGTTAGACGTGAGTTGAAGTTGAACCAAGTAAGTAACGTAGTTCAACTGTCGCATGTCCTCCGCCTCAAAGAGGCTGTAAACATGTCATTTAACAGGGATAGACATTTACAAGAAGGCAATTGTTTGAAATATTAAACACATCACGGATCAATTAGGGAGTTGTTAGCATTCCAGAAATTTTTGTAAAAATGCTTCTTTAAAAAAAGTAAATTTGATAAAATCGTAAAATACGCCACATAATAAAAATTCAGCACCCAAATCAGAGACCTATTTTTGATTGCAATACTATTTATAATTTCAAATTCAATCTTCTAACTCCAGACTTTAACAATGGTCCATTAGTCACTGGAGATTAATAACAATGTTCTAATTTTGAGCGAGAAGACAGAATCTGAGTTCAGGACCTGGTTACATTCAATGAAATCGATTCAATTTATTTTCTCTAGTTGTATTGCAATCTTGTATTTTCAATGTCAGCAAGAAAAAATGTATGTATGCTCTTGTAAAGCGTTAAGAACACAATAATACAATTTTGTCTGGCTTTTAACTTCGTTAAATGCATTCCATTAAGGAACTAGGGTTTCTTTAAAGCAGGACAATTTTGTTGTGAACCAGGTCAATTAGATTTAGGTTCACTTTTGGCGAACTTTCTCTGACTTTCTGAAAAACGCAACTCTTCAGTTTGGAACTTTACTTTCTTCCAAGAATTTAGAAAGATTTTCAACATGAAATAATAATGATGATGTTCATCTCGTGTACATTTACAACTATTTTTCAACACAAGATTCCCACCTTTAAAGAAAGTTGTAGTGAATTAGCTTTCTCTTCTCTCAGATAAGTAGGTCGGTCAGCAATCACCTCTCCACCCAAGTCAGTGATAATTCGGTTAATTTCACCCCTTCCAGCTAAACCGGGGTTTAATCAGAATTTCTATCCCGGAACTGGAAGAAACCTTACCAAATGGAAATTGGAGATTAAAACTTTCTCTCATTAGCCTCCAGCTATAGAAGGAAGATTCATACCTGGGCGAAAATTATGGAATTTTTGAATCCACCTCCTGTCCTTTATCTGTGATTCTTTACATGTTTCTTATCCAGGCGTGAAACATTTAGTTGGGATCCGTATTTGCTACTTTTTACTTGCCTGTCTTGCCCAGAAACTTTTTAATGATTACAACTTTTTTTGAGGGAAGTAAAAGATAAAACAAAGTTGGGTAAAGTTGTAGCTTACTGCTAATTAGGGAAAGTCTTTTATCTAGAAGTGTGTTTACTTTGGAGGAAACGAGATGGGAGTTGTACATATTGGTATTAACTTAAATGGTGTGTTTTCAAAATTAATTTGGTACAAATCCATGAAACACGTTTTATTGGAAGGAAAGTAAAGAATTGAAACTTTTTTAAAAATGTAGGAGAATGATTCCCAATTGGAATAATACAAAATTTCATAATGTTTAAAGTTGTAGATCGTTTTCTTTCTCAAGCACGCTCTTAATTCAGTAGACACATTAAAAATTCCATCTTTGCCAAAATGTCTCCAATACAAGTATTGAAACCAATTCTCTAAAAATCTCACCCACATTTACCCGTTTCGTCCAAACAGGTTTAAGAAGGACTGCCTTAGAAATCCTAACAAATACTCTCGCTCCTGTTAAGCACGTCTCCAGGCTTATCACCAGCATTTTAGTCTTTGTATTCAATCTGCAAATCCGGACCACAAATGCGCAACTTTTTTTATCAGAAAATTCTCCCCAATCCACAATCCTTTCATCAAAACCACTACCCTTTTTCTAGAGAGTGAAAGAAATTCAATTTTATATCCTTCTGAATTGAGTAGGACTCAGAATTCCTTATCTATTCAGGAAGTTCAAGTTGTTTTTTATTCAATTTTAAATTCTCCCTTTGTGAATAAAGTTGACAATGATTCTGTGGTTGAGTCAGAGGCAGTCAGTCTTTTCTCACTTCCAATGCAAAAGATTTTTTAAAAACCTCTGCGTCAAACTGGAGACAAAGCGGAATTTCTTTAAGAAAGCAACAAAAATATTCCCAAACTTTCCCAGCACTTCCTTCTAATCAAGAACTCATCCATCCATCCATCAGACTGCTTTTCAGCTGTTTCCTCTCTTAAAAGGAGTAGAACTGCGCTAAGAATTTCCAGATAAAATCACAAATTCATATGAATCTTCCCGAGTGATTTATCCATCTCCACTTTTTTTACCCGATGTTTTGAATTCCATCGAAGGATTGAGAGTCCCGATTCGGGACCCGGGCAGCTTGGTTGAACCAGGCTCTTAAATAAATGTAGAAGCCTCTCTCTCTCGCGTTTAAGTGCGTGAATGAATGGAATGAATGTGAAGTGCTGCTGTCTGATTTTTGGTCTAAAATTCCAAAAAAAGTTGCTCGAATGCTTCCTAGCTTTTTTTCCTTGGTTCGTTTATCGTGACATATGGTTGTTTTATTGAGCATCTGATTTATTCTTGAATCTGAATCACAATCAGGTCTGAGAAGGGTTTGGATGAAACCAAGATTTCTCAAGGATTCAATCCTCTCAGGAAGTGAATGAATTCAGGCATGCTATACTTTCTCCGGGTGTAATAATTCTTCCAACTCCCACAAGACGTGGTGGCGAATGAATGCGGATCTGGAATCTGGGAAAGTGGAGTGGATTCAGAAAAACTTAACATTTTATTGTTACAGAGTAACAAGGAAAATTCCAGAATAAGAGGCAAGGAATGTGCAAATGACACAATATACTAATTCAAAAGACACAATACTTGCTGACAAGAGTTACTTAAGGTGATGGGATTCATTGGCAAAATCAGAATTGGGCACGGCTGTATTTTACGATAAATGAGTGTTGAAAATAGAAAGTATTATATACCAGCAGGAAATTTTTGTCAACGTTTTGATCTGTGCAATGACAATAGGTTCACAACCGACATTGCTTAAATTAAAAGTCTTGTGTCGATTCTTACGATTATCAACCATAGGATATCTTACATAATTAAATGTTCATAGCATCTTTACACATCCTACTATTTCGATCTTCTGGAAAAAGTAAAATAATATTAAGGTGTCCCCACTTCATATACTGAACTGTTCAACTTTCCATTTGCTCCAAAAAATAGTTTCCAATTTTTGTGAATTGCTCCCAATTTTTGCAAATGCTCCCACCCTATGAGACTACAGTCCCCATATCTTTCCTCCGCATTTATTACATTCTCCCAAAAGCCAGCCAATTTAACCTGAATTTCCATCTCTCTCCTGACTCTCCTATCTTTAATAAAGTCGTTAAATATTTTTCCTTTTATTCCCCAGATAAGACAGGTCCCAATATAGGTCACACTCTGTGTTACTCTGAGATCAGACTCTCATACTTTTTTCCCTGTCTGTGACGATTACTTAACTTTCACTCACACACTCGTGACTTTCTCCCACTGACTTACACATCCACTCCTTTGTTCGCTTGGTTAGACACTGGTGGCCAACTACTTCTTCAGGAGTAGATCGTGCATGTACTGTTCCTTCTCTGACCGTTTTTCCTCTTTGTTGTGGTACCCAGGATGGAAAGAACCTTTCCAGTTTTGCTTTCTCTTTGTGGTTCTCCTGACGTGACAAGAATTACAATCTGCCACTGCAATACAACTTGTGACTATAGTTGGAAAACTTGAACCTTTTACTTATCCTACTAACAGCATCAACATCACATCCAGACCTGGGAAGTATGAACAATGGCTTGTCATAAACAGGAGAAAACTAGAGACTTGCCCCGAATTCGGGGGCCATTCAAGGATTACGGGAGATAAAAATGAATTTACAAAAAATTCTGGAAATTGGCAGGATTACTGGAATAATCTGTCTTGTAAGAAAGTCACTGATTAGTCTGGAACATATTTTGTGAATCACTTTTCACCCCAAACTTTCTCCACCTTTGCCCTTCTATTAAAAGTTGGGTTAAACTTTGTTTCTTGTTCTTTTTAAGTTTTTTTATTCGGTCCGTTGATTGGTGAACTGTTCCCGTCACCGGGTACATAAGCCACTACCAAACCACTGCCGGGTGGCTTAAAAAGAAAAAAAATGACGGGTTAGAAACTACCAAAAAATCTTTGAGTGACTGACTCCTTTCTCGGGCCCATCTGTTTTCCAAGTTGAACCTTTTCATGAAATACAATATCGAAAATGTTGTTGATTGTTTGGGAAGAATACAAAAATTTATCTTGTCTACTTTTCTCTTTTTTATGGAATTTGAAAATAAAAATGGTAGTTTGGCCTGGCTTCACTTTATCTCGTTCCGCTAGACTTGAATCTATTTTCTCTTTGATTCTTTTATCCAATAAATAAATTGAAAAAATGTTCGGGGAGGGAATGGCGATTAGTGGGTTGTATTTTGGAGTTAAGCCCCATTGATATTCTGACCACAACATATGAACAATGAAACAAAAACGTAGAACAGGTGATCTGAGTAAATCACACAATAGGAAACAATTAAACTATAAAATAATGGATTGCAAATCAAACTAAATTAATTATTTTTTGACTGTCATTTATTTTATTTCAGCTTATTCTCTATTTATTTCATGGCCAGAAACCATAAAACTATTTTCCTACAAAGGAACAAAATGCAACGCGTGAACCACTTTCCTGTTTCCCATACCACAATATTTGTTGGCGTTACCGACACCCCATGAACTCTATTCTTATCAGTTCCCAGGCTCTATTGCATTCTTATTTGTTTGAACAAAACTATTGTGACAATAAGAGCCCTGCCCAGTTCCTTCTCACTTTTTGTTTGTCTTCACCACTCTTTTCCAGAATCAGACGGGTATAAGATTTATGTGAATCCATAAGAAATCGGAGAAAGTTGAAGTGGGGAAAGGAAACATCATCCATAATCCATTACACATTTCTGCATTTATTGAGAAGTACATAAAAGTACCTGGCTCCAGTGGCTCTCATGTGTACCCACCCAGACAGAGTTGTTGCTGGAGGTGAAATGACTTTCTCCTGGAGTACGGGAACTGGAGGAGGTTCACCATAAATCCTAATCCATTCAGTCCTCCTTCTCAAAGTTGGAGCAGAGTAAATACCAAGAAATTGAAATTCACTACTGTTGAAATTATTTATGGGATGCCTACGTAAGAGTCCATTCCAATACTTGTAGAGATTGGGAGGAGAGAGCTGTTTTATGAGATTTCCGGATTTGTTAGGGTACATGCTTGCTTAAGAGGAAGGAATACTTAGCCTGATGGAGTATCTCAAGTCCTTACAATAAGATTATGAAGTAATCTTGAATATTAGCAAGTAAAGATTATGGTGGGTGCCAATCGTGTCGAGGACTTTATGTGGAACACATTTTTGAATCTTGAAATTATTTATTTAATCAGTATAATTATTTAGTCGCTCATAACTTTAGGAATATTTAGTGAATTGAATGTGTGAAATATGTGAAAATTTTTGCTTAAATCCGTTAACTAAAGTAAAGGAGATTAAACAAATTGAGATGTAATCATGTCCTTTCAAATACTTTATAATCATACATTTGCTATTTCAAAATTACTTGGCTTACCTTCCATTAGTCCGAAACTTGAGATCCAGATTCGGATGTCCCAGGGTTCTCCCAGGATTGACATCCATATCCACCCAACCGTGGTTTCCCACTGTACTCAAGTTCTGAATTCTCTGAGTAAAAGTAGCAATTAAAGCATTTATTTCGCAAAGGCTCTGATTTAGATCAGAGATTTGCGAAACGATGTCGGCTAAAAATTTCAACATAACTTTTAATTATTAATGTAATTTTTCAATTTTTTTTGCCTAAATCATTGTTACTTACCTGTCTGCTCTTTGTTCTTTAACTCCGTTAGCTCGGCATAGATCCTGTTTCTACCGGTAATACAGTCCTGTCGCACCTGGATCATCAAATCTAATTATGAAAATCAAGAGACAACCATGAAATCAAAAATGGTAAAAATCATGGAAGAATGGTTTTAAAACACTTACTCATTGCTCGTAAAGTCATCCTTGAGTTGGGGTTTACCTTGTTTTAAACAAGAATCAATTTACAAGATGCCAGAGTAATGTGCAGTCACTGTTACTTGAATGCAAGAAATTTATTACTTCAAAATACAGACTGTCTAAATTACAACCTCAATATGGGACATAAAATACATTTTAGTCATACAATGTTGGAATGATATTATACAAATTTCAGAAATATGCATAGTTATCTTTCTTAAAACTAAATAGTCACAATCAGCAATTACTTACCACAATAATTCGACGTCGGTCTTGGCAAACCATGTCTGGAGACTAAACCAAGTCAAATTTCTGTTATGGAATTATTCAAATTCAAATATTTAAAAGTAATTTATTCCCTTTTGACGATAACCAAAAATTAACTTGATTTCATTTATACTGTCCTTGA
>JAAXNX010000473.1:0-28954 GCA_036491905.1 Folsomia manolachei | reverse complement strand
AAACATAGCTGTAGTTGAGTGGAGAGGTGAGCGTAGCTCCTCCTACTCCACTCAAACCAACCAATCATATACCTCCAAACCAGCAGTTTACTCATTACCCGTGCTTTAATAAGGATAATACTCAAATTATTCAAGCACATTAGCTCATTTAACTGTGCGCAATTGTCATTTAGTAATATTGTAAATTGCACCATACGTGACAATTACTAAGGCCATGTCGTGATTACGATTTTAACAATTACCACAGTTTATGATTCGGCAGAATGCCTTATACGATATTTACACTTGAATCTGGAGCATAGATTTCCATACATAATAACTTAATTAAGTTGAGCTCGCTTCAAATATATATACACCTGATACAGGCTATATTGTACTTTGCATGACGAGATTGCGAGGAGATTCAGCCTAATTTTTTGCATCTCGATTCCACGTAATAATGGTTACGGTCTGGAATATGGACAGATGACTCAAACTCAGACATGTGCTACTATTAGAATGGTGTCATCAGAGAATACCGTACGAAATTTGTAATACTCCTTACTGAAACAACGCGAAAGCTCTATTTGTCTCGAGTCTGTGATTGTAGGCATTAAAATTAAGCCATGGACGATCCCCCTCCAGAATATCCAGGTAATTATTATCTAAACAAGGCATTAGCTGCATTCAACGGTACTTATATTCCGTGTATTTTATCTGCAGGCTTGGACGCGGCACCCACTGCACCACCTCAAGATCCAAACCAATTAGAAAATGAGCGAAAAAAGGAAAATGTAATAACTAATCAAAACCAAGTGAGATCCATTAATGGGGACACGTCATATTTACCCCCAATTCATGTACCAAGCCATCACCCAAATAATACAAATTGGTATTGCTGCTTCTGCATTTCCTGTGGAGACTCCTCAGATTACCATCCAGACCACCATCGGAACCATTGTTGCAGTTCTACCAACTGCAATGGGTGCTGTGATGGGTGGGACTGTGATGATTGTTGCAATTGTTGCTGTTGCGATTCAAATGGGGATGACTGCCAATGCTGTGAGGATTGCGACTGCGGAGATTGCGATTGTGGCGATTGCGACTGCGGTGGTTGTGACTGTTAGAAGTTAGACTCTAACACTATCATAGAATTTTGACTGCCAAAAATGAATTAATGCCAGATTGTGATACGATGTCGGGACTAATACCCTGACAAACACCCATGCTTCTAAGCTTTTTCAGGATATATATAATCAGTTAAGTATTACTAGTTATAGTGTATTTTTCTGTCACATGTGACATGTCGAACGTGTATTGAAGAATTATTGTTATTTATTTTTCGTAAGCCTTAATATAATAAAACATTTTTCTAGATGAATAAACTATACAATATATGTACTTATGTGAAATTCAATACACGAATCACAAACTAACTCAATCAGAAAACTCCAATTCTACAAGTTCATCTTCTGCCTCGAATTCCGACTGCAATTTTTGTTTCTTTGATTTACTTTTCTTACCTTTTTTCACCTTTGTTTGTTGTTGACCTGCTTTGTCTTCAAGCTTTCTTTTTAATTTCAACTTTTTCTTTGAAATGACTTGTTCCACAACTTCATCTTCTTGGATTATGTCTTCATCTAACTCTGGTTCTGGATCTAGCTTGGTTTTGAATTCGGAATCACTATCATCCTCATCGGAGTCTAGTAATTGCTCATTGGATTTCTTGGATGGTAGTTTGTTTCTAGAAGCGTTGATACCAGAACGTCTTGGAATCAATTTTTCTTCTCTGGTTTCAACGTTTATTTTTCTCAATTTGGCTTGCGTCCTAGCATGAACCTTCAAATACTCGTTGGCAAAATCAAGAATTGGAGGGTGGGGCTTTGTAGTTTCCATTTGAACCCGCAGGATTTTCTGTGACTCTGTGTCTGATAATGAAACAGAGCCTGCATCCAGTGCCTTGCTTCGTTTGTCAGAAATGTACTTGGAATTTGCGTCCATCTGTGATATCAAATATTTTGCAAACTTAAATGAAATTTTCCATCAGATAAAAAAGTAGCAAATAAACTACACAATCAACTAACCTTTTCAATTAAGGTCCTGTATTTGCGGCACACTTCAGGATTTTTACATTTTTTCTTCAAGAAAGATCTAAGCTGCATTAATGTTGGTGTCACAATTTCTGGGAAGGACAAGTCGGTTGCAATAGCTTTACAAGTTCTAAGAATCAGTTCAAAAACATTTTCAGATACAGCTTTCCCGTAGCCACTTTCAGTCATGTCAGCTTTCAAGCAACAAGTCATATCCAAAGGCCGGACAGAAAATTTTGATACGGACTTTGTACTAAAATCTGTCATCAGTAACACCTGGAAGTTTATGAAACACAATAAATAACCAAACACACTCAACTAAAAAAAGACTCTTGAATCAAGAGTCTTGGTTCAGGAAGAAACCAGTAGAACGTACCTCAGTAATTAAAGGTAATATGGGGATGAATACACCAGTCTTTTCTTGTAATTTAATTAGCATGCGAACTATCAGGAATCGTAGTGGGATGTATTTCTTAGTTGGGATAAGTTTGATGGTCCCCAAGCATATCTATTAAATAACAGGTTAAACATCTATAAAAATTGCAATGTAAAAGTACTAGTAAAGTGGTTAAAATTTTACCTGAACAACTGGATAAATTAGTAATTTCAAATTTTCATCCTGAGAAGAATTTGAGTGTGATAACAAATCTGCCCACAAATTCAAAGAATGTACAAATTGCCAAGAATATACAATTCTAGAGGCTTCTTTTTTATTTTGTTTCGTCTGTGCTGCAGTCGTTGTTCCAGCAGTCAATGCGTTTCGCAAATGAATTGCCAACTGTCTGATAAATGGAAACGCGACAGAATAAGTCAGTGAAGAATCCAGAAGGAAAATTTCCGTCAAGCTGCTTCTCATCAAATTCAACGCGGGCCATGTGTTAGCTGACGTGAATTTACAGTTTGCAACATAAGCCAAGTACATTTGCTAAAATTAAAAAAACATTACAAACGAAATGTCATAAGGTAAAAGGTCCAGAATATCACAAACCATGCATTACCTTATAAATCCTTAGTAAGAATGCTTCGCGATTGTAATTCGCCATTCTAAATATTGTTAAAAACGCAAGTATTCGGCAAGAGTCTTCTCCAGACGACCAAATGTAAATAAGAGATCTCAGAAGTTTATAGCTTTTTGAAGCTAACAAAGCCCAGAACCCACTCATTTTTTGACAGTGACGAAGAATGGATGCCACAGCATCTGAATTCCCCATTGACTTGAGAAACTGTAATATATTTCATTTTAATTAGTAATTATTATTTTATCATATTTCCTATCATGTTTTAAGCTGAAATATCTGGTTCCTCCATACCTTAACTAATGTGGCCATATAGCTTTTCAATTTTGATCGCAACTTTGCCCATTTCTGCTTAGATTTTTCTTTAAATTCCAGTGGTCGTTGATCAAACTTCTGTTCTGATACAGCCAAGTTGTTGCTTCCACATAGGTAGCGGACACAAAAACCTTTAACATGTGTAATGCACAGCCGAACTAACGCATTGAAATTAGCAGATCCGTCCACCTTCCATTTCTGTTTGGTAGAACTCTCGTCTTCAAGAATTTGATGTACAGCACACTCAAAAGCTTCGATAACATTTACGAGTATACCAATGTCTCTATTTGTTCAGAAACAAATGTATAATTAATTAATGTATTATTAAATTAAACTACAAGTAAATAACAGCATACCTCGTCGTAGACAATTTTGTTTCCCAATCCTTAATAACTTCCAGGCTTACAATTCCTCTTGCAACCAGTTTCTCGACCTTTCCTTTGTATTCTGTAGACTCTGTGTCCATTCTTTCCTCTTCCGCTTCAGAGTCTGACGCTTCCTATTTAAATTAAAACAACAGTATTTTTAAATGAACAAACAAACAAACCTAACCTAACCAAACAAAACCAAGTTATGAGTTATCGTTCAACCTCAAGTTCCTCTGGGGGTTTATGTAAAGGTCCTTCTTCATCGTCATCTGACCCACTATCATCTCCAGAATCCTCAAAATTTAACAAATCAGCATCGTTCTCCTTTAGGTAGTCAAAAAAATCTGGATCTGTTTCTTGAAGTCGTTGTAATGCCTTCTTGTGGTCTGCAGCCGACTGCTCTGGATCCACGCCCTCGTCATCATCTTCTCCTTCAGGTTCACTGCTGTTATCATCTTCTTCGTGATTTTCATTACCCAATTTTTTCTGTGCACTTCCGCTCGGCCGTCTGGGCTCTATGGTCATTTCCAATTCTTCGTCATCATCTTCGTCCAATTCCTCTTCTAATTCTTCATCACTGCAATCCTCCTCGTCAGAAGGGGCTGCATCTTCCAATTGTTGATTTCCATTCCTTCCGTGTCCTGCTCCGACACCATTACTCCCTCCGGCACCTTGAGGTTCATCCTCGTCCTCCTCCTCCACTTCACTATTGTCCAAGTCAGAGTCATCGGAATCATCCAAAGTTTCTAGAAAATCGTCAAAATTCTTGGCTTCTTTCACCGAGCTACTGCTGCTAGGTTTGGGTTGTTTCACTGGTTTTTTCGTGACACCCATGACTAGAAATTACAAAGACAAACGAAATGTCTGTGATAAGCAAAATACGATAAATGTCGGCATTGACTTGATCCCAACACTTTCTTACCTTGTCCGATGGAAGAATATCTTCGAGCGGCCGACAACAAATCAATTACTTGAAAAGAAATTAATGGATCAAATTAATAATTTTATTAGGATAACCGTTAGTATAGTATAATCTAATTCCTTGGGATAACCAAAAAAGAGTCCTCAACATTTAGAGCATTGGATGGAACGCAGCACGTGTTTTGAGCCGCAATTGTTTTTTTGGGTTTCCTTCATTAATTCAGTGAGCTCATCCCACCCCAACAAATAATCCATGTTAATTATATTCCTGTATTCCATCCAACTTTAATGTTTAAAACATTTTATAATGTAACACAAATATTGTACAGTAAAGAATTTAACTAAAATTGAACTAAGATTAAAATAGGTACAGCATAAAGTCTGCATGAATAAGGCGTCAACTTGAACTAGACCAAAAAAATTGATGGTATTTAAATAATGCAAAGTAATCAGTCTAGGCGATGAGTAGAATTTGTGTGTTGTCGGATTAGAGGTTCCTCACTTTTGAGTTTACAACAAAACATAATTTGCAAAAAATGCAAGCGAAAACATTGAGTAAAGTCCAATGGGAGTGCAGAAATGGTTGACGTTGGTGGCTTCCGACGATATAAGAAGCAAATTATCGTGTCCCTCTGAATCTTTATGACCCATGCTCCTGTTGAGTGATGGAGTTGAAGGTGGAGGTAATGTCGATGTGGTCGTTGTTGTGCTCGAGGTCCCGATAAAACTGATACCTGCATCTTTGTCGGTAGCTCCATTCTCCAGGACAGATTCAACTTCTGGAGGAACAATTGGATTGGGGGCGTTGTTTAAGGAAATGTCGTCAGGAGATGAAGGTTTGAAGTCACTTCTGACCTCAAGGCGGCCACCATTGTTCCACAGGGTGTCAAGGGCTGTATGATGGGCGAGCTCTTCAAAATCATAATCTGAATTTTCTTGTTTTGGAGGCGTGTCCGTTGAATGTTGATCCACCTGCAGGACTTCTGGTACGGTAATGGGTGGAACAATGGGAATTGTTCGGTCTGTGGGAGGCTCCGGAGAAGAAGTTGTGGATTTCCGTTGCATGTCCAGAAGAGCTTTTTCCAGGTTTCTTGCCGATTCGATTGGATCAGGAAAGAGGACGCCGTTGCTACTGTCAGATACCTTCGGTGGTCGTTCTTTTTCTTCGTGAAAGTCACGATCATGATAACGTACTTTACAACATTCTGCTCGCACGTTGTTCAGACCTGTGTCATCATCTATAAGTTTCACAAGGATTCAAAATTGTAAGTAATTTCCAAAATGCATGTATCATAATAACATTTAAATAATTGTCACTTCTTACATGTGTCCCCTTGACCATGTCCGTGGTCCACCTGCGTGGCCATTCCACAAATTGCGTAACCATTCCTGCAAAGTTGTGAATCTGACCACGTTCCCCACCCAGTTCCATCCCCTTCTATAACCAAATGTTTTGGGACATCTATATGGGTCTCAGAAAGACGTTCTTGACTACCTTCATTTTCCACTTGAAATTCTGCAAGATCTTGGCAAAATACACGAAAATTATTTGTAGAAGTGTCATCCTTCATTCCTTTTGGAATTTCAATTCGTAACTGAAATCCAACCACGGCACTTGTTTCTGGATTCAAATTTTCTCCTTCACATCGGAAAATGCTTTTCCATTCCCCAAAAGGTCCAACGGAGCTGGAAATGATTGTGGGGGACTCATCTTTCCCAGTAGGGCCCAATCGGGAGCAAAACAGTCGTATCCCATTTAGTCCAGTGTCATCTTTCCATCCTTCGGCAGGTTCCACCTTTAACTGCATTCCAGTCACAAAGGTCCCCACTGGGCAACTTTCTAACTCACCCCATGACCCCCAGTTCGTTATTTTTGGAGATTCAATAAGGTGATGATGGAGGATGTCACAACTGACGCCGTACAGGAGAGAGAGGAAAGTTGCTAATTTTAGGGTTTCCATTTTAAAGAGACCCAATAGGCATGAAATTACTTGCTATTTTGTTGGCTAACAATATTTCGATGTATAACTGAACGGTTGAAATTTATTGTGTCGTAGACTGATTGTTTAACCTACCAACTTTCACAAGTTATGAGCAATAAGTATAGTAAAGCAGGCACAAAAGGTCTTTTTCAGACTGGAATCCTAAACGTATGAAAAGCTTAAGTAAGAAATTTCCAGTCAAGATTAAAGTGACTCACAACTCGTACAGATACAATGCAACCACTTTTGTAATCATACAATGGTTTAAGGCAGACAGTGACATTACTTAAAATTTAATTTTAATGTAATAACATTACTGCCGAGTCCCATAACCAATACATCATTCATTCTAATCAAAGTGCAGCAGGCAGCCAGAAAATTAAAAGGCGTTGAGTTGTCACTTGAACCTCAATCTCAAATAACAAAAATGTAAAACCTTATCTCCCAAAACATAACTCTTATTATCACCATCCTTCCTTTAAGAAGACTAACCAACCACGCACAAATGCATTTGATTTTATAAACTGCGACTTGGATGCATTCCATTTGAACAATGAATTGCACTGAATTAAATCACCTCAGTAAAACGTGTGTATTGCAAAGTGTATCAATAAATTCCAAAAATATTTAACAATCAACAAGTCTGATGTAATGAGCTACATTCCTGTCGCATGATGTGACATTTAAATCCGATTGTTTTCAAGTATTTTACTTCACGACGAAGTTTCTCCATGATGGTCATCATCCGAGGATGGAATGGGAGGCAGGGTTTTCTGCACAATGGAAATTAAATCATTAATTTGCTCTTCGCTCAGTCTTTCTTCACTTTCTTCGACGATGGCTTGAATGTCCACGGGTTGAGTTGGTCTCTGAATGGGGGTGGTATTATTAGTTTTTATGAAAATTAGCAGGAAATCACGTATTAGAAAAGCTTACAGTATTTAAAATAGTTAATTTCTCAGCCTTTGTGAGTCCAAAGGGTTGAATTAAATTCATAAACATTTGAACAGCGTCCTTGGTCTGAACGGCGCAAGGGGTGCCTTGCAAATATTGAAGGGTTTCATAGGTTATCGTATTCATATGTGTGTTCCTCTTCAGTTTTTGAGCTTGTCTGTGATTCTTGGAACTTTCTTCCTTCTTCTCTTTAAAATAGGAGAAAACCTAAATCAAGCAAATGAATTCAATTATTTAATAATTTCTTTAAAAAAAGTAAAATAAATGTTTTAAATAAGACACAAAGTTTTTACATTACCTCAAAATTACTAAGAAATCCAACCACTTTGGA
This sequence comes from Folsomia manolachei, assembly GCA_036491905.1. NCBI lineage: Eukaryota > Metazoa > Arthropoda > Collembola > Entomobryomorpha > Isotomidae > Folsomia > Folsomia manolachei. Next base: position 20,998 of record JAAXNX010000473.1, on the reverse strand, counting down.
GTCTTTCGGCCCTGGCATGCTATCCATTTTTACATCCAAACAAAAAGTATGACAGATCAGTTTTACAAGCAAATACTCAAATTTAATGAAATGACTACAAATTCATTTAAAACAGTCACAATTTAAAGAAATTAACACTCTTGAATTTTTACCACACTCGCACATGTTTTGTTTGACGAGAAAACTCCAAATCACGAAACTTGCGCTTTCTCCGCTTCGTCTCATTCCGTTTGAGTGAAAATTTTGGCTCATAATCATGACACCTCGCTCAGCCAGATAAGTGTTCAAAATCTTGTCCAACATTTTAAAACAGTTCCCAATAACAGGATCCGGGAACAGTTTTACAAGGAGTTGTGTCATAACAGAGATTTCTTTGTGCCGTTGTTCAAGTTCAGATGGTTGACTATGGAATTGGAATAAAGCCAGCTTCGTTTTTGGCGTCTACTGTCTTTTGGCACAATGAGCTAAATATAATACAATGCAGAATAATCATTACTAACCATGCTTAAATTACAAGGGCTCTTTGTCAAGGTGGGATATTTGCACTGGTCGTCCTGCCTGGTTTTGAAACACATTGCAGACGAAAATCAACAGCGAACTGATTCCGTTATTTAATTGCAACTATTTTGTATAGTAGGTATCATAAAATACTGAGATTACAGTTCCCTCATTATGAGTGGACAGGGAGATCCATTTATTGAGAAAATAGTTTTATTTCATAAAAACGACGACACGACCGGAATACTAAACGTGTTCCGAGAATGTGCTTTCTCCCAGGAGAAGGGTCTCAAGGACAAGTTGCATTTAGTGACGTGGCCCCTTCCGATGGAGAAAGATCTTGAACATTTTGCGCAATTCGTTGTTTCACAAGAGGTGTCCAGAATTTACAGCATCGGTTGTGGAAGTGGTCTGTTAGAGTGGATCATGTTAAAATTCGTACGTTTTCATGAACTGACGAGAGAGAAAATTTCAAATGATTCTGCTCAGAAATGTAAAAATAAAGTGCAACTAACTGGAATTGAAGTTAGACATGAAATGGTGGAACTCCAGTTATTCCCCACCAATTTTTATACCACTCAAGTTTTATGGTGAAACTTTTTACATTCCGGATGAAGGGTTTGGAGAAGAAAGTGATCTTGCTATATTTTGTTATTTTAACAATCTCACAATATTTGTAGAATACTTATCAAAATTCAGAGGAAACTGGGTCGTTTTAATTGGACCGGTTTCATGTCACCGATTTTGTGCCCCTGGACCGAGAGAGTTAGCTGAAAATTACGAGCTACCCACAAAGGAATGGAAGTTGTTGAGTTTTGAACAATTTGGTTTTATATCAATCGATCATTTAGCAATTTATAAAAGAGTGAAAGTTAATTAATGATAAATTTAATTTAAATTAAATTAAAAAGTAAGAAAATTATTATAATTCATAATAGAAATGTCATTAAAATAGAGCATGAGAACAATCACTTTTTCTCGTACACAGTTACTATTTCCTCAATAATTGAGGCTCAATTGTTTTTTGTTTGATGACTCAATCTGTATTTTTATCATGCCATGTTATTGAGATTGATTTTATACGACAAATTATTTATTTGCCATAATATTCCTACTTTACCTCAAGTGGGTTTGGTATGCGGTAAGCACTGACTTCGATCGATGATACATACGCCTTGACAACTTGCTGAGCTTGGAATCTGGAAGCAAAACTATATGACTATCAAATGCTTATGTTCCATGAAATAGGATGCTGAGCAATGTTAGCGAAGGCAGAAAGAAAACTTTCCTGTTTCCGGTTTTGTGCTCTGCCTCTGTCTCGTAGTACTATCGGCACGGGATTTAATAATTCTCGTTTCTTGTCAATCGGACTGGACCTTCCCCAACCCCCAAACAAGTGCTTCGCCGCAATTTAATATTTTAAATGAGTCGCCTAATGCATTTTGTTCGATTCCAGAGTGGTGCTTTGCGGTAAGAAATTAAGACTTGTGCAAATACATTCAAAGTATTATGCATTCGTACAATATTCTTGATAACTTATATCCTAATTTCAGCTACGGACTTACAAGGTCAGCCAACAACCTCCTCGGTGCCAGCAAATTCACAAATGTGGGTGTCAAACGAATCCAATGCATGCAATTTTCAAAAACGACAGAATTTGGGCCGACATCCAGACCCCGTAGATTTGGAAAAGACCCGGATCATGAAAACGAGTTCAAACCACACCCACCTCCAGAATTTTTGAAACCTGGAGAACAAGCTGACGAGTTTGAAATAACTTGTTACAAACTGCACTTCATTCGTATCAACAATTTGGGCTATAAACTCAAGTTGTCAGCTTTATACAGTCAGGCAACAATTGGTCCTAATTCTGAGCCAGAACCACCCAAAGATGACCATTATGAGCATGCCTATTGGACTGCTTGGAAGCAACTTGGTAACATGAGTAAAGTATGACATTTTTTGTTTTATTTTTTGGATTTTTCACTAATCTCATTATAAATTAAGGCTCAATTTAATTTTCAGGAAGAGGCAAAAAAAGAGTACATTCTGACAGGTAAACAACGTATGGAAGAAAAAGATCCAGATATTATCATCAACGATTGAACTTGTAATAAGACTGATGACCGTATTCCCCGTCTTTACAACTAAAGAGGAATCAAATAACAAGTTGCATGTTGAGTTACAAAGACTAATATTTCAAAATTCCAAAGGTGCTAGATACATAATGCCTTCACTTATTTGTTATTACAACGGACACACTTGTTTATAAAATTATGTAATGAGTATTACAATAATAAATTACAAAATCTGACATCAAATGTTCTTTTACCATTTCTTGAATTTATTTCTTGAATTTGGGCTTTCTATGAGTCCAATTAATGCCATTTTCGGCAGACTCCATCCGAAGACCTAATGAATCCCGTTGGGCAATTCTGATGACGGTATTTAGCATGAATTCTCGAATTCTTTCTCCCGTCAATCCCTCCCACGGAAAATGCTCCAATGATGCAGACGACCCAGAAGACCAAAGTTATCAAACGGATGGGGGAAATCATTCTAAAAATTATAAAGTATGATTCGGATAACTGTTCATATTGCAATATTTGACAAAACTTACATTCTTGTTTTATTTGAAACCTTTCTTTCTTATTATGCAATTAGAGTATGTATGCAAGTCTGACAGTCGTGAGTTAGGTAAAGGATTAAGATGTCAAAATCTGATTGTCAAAATAATACTAACATTTAAAACAGTTTACACATTTATATATCAACGAGAAACTGGATGAATCCAACCCCATTTTACCACATCCGATTTTATTATTACAATCTGCGAGTGACCATTGGTGTTCTTATTATGAGGGTGCATAACCAAAGGCGTAGCTAAAACAGGAAATTAAGCAAAATGGTGATTTATTAAATACCGCATAATATGTGTCACACATGCATATTATGGAAATAACAATAAACTTAATGTAATTGACTTTCCATTACAGTTACATAATACTATTGAACAATCAAAAATATGATTTCACAAGTAAATCACTGGAGGAAACTATAACCGCATAATATTTGTCAATAAATGAAGTCATCGCCTCATCACATTTCTTGAGTAGAAAAATAAGTGAAATATTAAAAACCGCAATGCAATAAATAACCAATGTTATTAATGACTCATAAAAAGAAGCCAAAACTATTTTGTCCATAACTATTGAGATTCTTGAGAGAACAGTCAAAGGAGAGGTATCCGTATTATCCGGCGTTTGATATTATTCTGACGTTTGAATTATGAGGAAGTGGTCAAAATATATCTGTAGCGTTTTGTCATCCTCCGGTGATTTTCATAGCTTCTGCAAATTCCATCCATTCCTCGTCGTTCCCCTTTTGGGCACCGTCTTCTTGGTTTAATGTAATTTGGTACTCTTTTTGCTTCTGCTCCCTCAAAGATAATCGCCATTCCGAGGATAATGCAGAAAATCAGAGCCCAAGATTTGAAGTAGACTGCCATGACTGGAACTGAAACAATTCAAAAGTTCATAAGATTATTAAAAAATGCTTCAATGGCTTTGAGTAATGACTCAGTTTAGTTCTGTAGGAAACTTACTTTATATGTTTTGTAGGTATATTTAATTATTTGTAACAAAATTTTAAAAAGTAACACGATTTTTAAAAGGTCAGTTACTCCTGTCTTTTGAGTATTTCCGTTACTTGCTTAGGAAAATGATATCAGTCAGTTGCCTATTGTAGGAAGACACTTTGCTTCATGAGCATTGTTTGAAGTCTCAGCTCGGAATGAATTTGTGGACACCGGTCATTTCTTATATATGACAAAGCTTGGCCTGCAAAGTCGTCCACACTCCTTCGCATCTCATTAGTCGTGTACTGCTTAAGTTAATCCCACACCCCCACCGGCAACAATCAGCTCATCAACTCACCTTTCACAAGTTCAACATTCGCACCTTGCAGATTTCTCGTTAAAGAAACACGTGGGGAGAGATCTTATTTAGCTGAGCTGAATTAACAAGGCAAGCCGAACCTATTACATTGTGCGTCCTCATTGTATCCTGTATTGGCGATGTGGATGACTAATCAAATTCTTTGCGAGTTTTTACAATGCTTTGTATTAGTGTGTACGCATGGAATACAGTGGAAAACAGCATGCATCAAAACACTTGGTAAACGTGGCTCATCAATTTGATCATCCAATAGATTTCCATCGGTCCAATCCATACTTACCTCACTCACCTGCATCACTTAATTTCCTCATTATTTAGTTTGTGACAGACAGCACATGTCACACTTGTTGCTTTTTCCATTCACAAAGCTAGCGATGACTTCATCCTTACACATATACTGCATTTGTTCCTTATTTGATTTGTACAGTTATTATGACGAGCACTTTAAAGCATTCAGGTCCTAAGAAGAACACCAACTAGGTAAAATAAAAGAGAAGCCTTTCCGGTTATTCCATTTGTACTACTAACAAAACGTTAATATGCGGTGGGTGTAAAGGGACTGAGTGGGAGGGTGCAATTCGAGGGTTAATTTAATTGACTGAGTAAACAAGTGTCTATGAACTAAAATCATCTCATAATTTTATTGGGCCTTATCATTTAATGGTGGCAGTGTGGTTTTCTGTGCACCACCCACGCATGTATTTTGCTAAATTAGAAAAGTAATTTTACTTAATTACAATACGAAAAAGAAGATCAATCAGTGATGTCATGACCTAAAGAAGGATTGTAAAGGCATGATTTTTATATTTGCTAGTATTTACACAAAACGTAAATGATGTCAGTAGTCGACCTGTCTCCCTACACACAATTCCTACGTGTAGATTAATTTTACAGAATTTTTGACGCGCCCAAGATTACAAAGTATAACAAAAACAACTGAGAGAAAATTAGGAAGATAAGAAATGCATAAATGACTGATGAGGCAATTGTTTGCGTGGGTTGATGACATCATTATTTGCAAATGTTGAGATTGTAGCGCCGTGCTTTTGTTTTAATGATTGAGAATCATGAACGCAAACCTCACTACTGAAGTTGTGTTTTATTTATTTAGTCAATTCTTGAGGTCCGGAATCTGGAACCCGCTAATCCACAGCGATTCCTATTGAAAATTATAATCAATTAAAAACGACAAGAAATCCTTGAAATTGAAACTTTTAATAAACTCCTAAAGAAGATATATTGCAAAGTAAAAAAATTCAAGCATAGATCCAGTTGGAGGGCCCCAAAAACTTGTAAAAAGATTCGTATCTTGAACTGAAGACAAGAGTGATAGACGGACAAACAGTTTGACTTTAATAACATTCGCAAAATTTAATGTCTCAAAGGCGAATGCCCATCACAACTAACTGGACGACTCATGCATTCATCGTGCATTGATTTGCATAACTGGATGAAAATCCTAATTCGGTATTGAATTTGTAACCTATGATTCACACAAACTCGTACTTGCAACAATTCCTGATTTACCTAAACACTACTGATCATAGAACAAAAATGCTGACGCATTGCCACTATTTAAGTTTGCGTCTCACAGATATTTTACTTCGTAATTGAAAAAAAAGAAAGTTTTCACTCGCACATTAAAGATTATGTAATCCATGGGTTTCATGTGCAGATTTCATTCCAATTGTAGACAACTGTTTTGATGCAACATGCAAAGTCTTCCTTAACAAAATTGAAATCCATTGCAAACTGCATTGTTGGCTCTTGCTTAAATGATCAGTGTTTAGTTTTAATCCAAGATTTTGTTAGTTTGCTTAATTTTATACGCATTGTAATGTCCCAACCATTTAGTACATATAATATAATTAAATGCAAAAAAATCACGGTTTATTTTTATAACATTCCCTGTCAACCACAAATTAAAGTATAAGATGCTGAAAACAGCGGATGGCTTAATCAGTAGTGATTTGGATTCAACAGATTTTTATTGAAAAGTAAAATGATCTATTTCGGCGTTTTCATCGGGATTCTAATATTCACACAAGGTGAGCAAATCAAAGTATACTTATTTCAGTCATTAGACAAGTACACAATATATTAATACCCTAAAAATTGTGCACCAGTTTCCTCATTCGATGGCAATCAAAAACTCTATTCACGAGCCAAAAGAGGGGTGTATCAAACTTTTGGAAATTCGAGACGAGCTGCTATGAATCAACTTGCAGACAACCAAGTAATTGTTGAATTAAAGATATACGATAAACAGATTTATTACTTAAAAGACATAGTTAAACTATTTTATTAATGTCAATTCAGAACATAGCCTTGTTGTCTGCCCAGTCTGGAGTCTGGAGTTCAATTGGTCAAGTTTATGGACACGAACAAGCGGCCCTGGCTCACACTGTGAATGAATATTTGATTCCTATGAAGAAATATCAACAGAACCAACTATTTCATGCTTATCCCAGCACCCCAACCACATCAGAAACCTCGAAAAATGATGAGACCCAAAATATTTTACAGAATTCAGACTCTGTGCCATCTGTCAGTGGAAAACATGTCGAGAAATTCACGGTTGCAGAATCTAAACCAGCGTCATCTGCATCACGAACATCGACTGAAGGAAGCGGAAATATAGGAAATGGACATCGAAGAGATACCACTGCGAATGTTCCAACAGAAAGTTCGACAAAATCTAAGCCACAAGATCTCGCACAACAGGCTACAACGTCATCCGAAAAGATCAAAGGAGAAAAGATATCTAAGCACAAATTGACTGAAGTAATTAGTGTTGGAGAGGATGATGATGATGATGATAAGGCAGAATAAAAAATGACATCTCATCAAATTAAACTCAGATATGTGTATTTGATAGAATTATTCAGTATTAAAACAGATATAGGAAAGTGCCGGAATAATTTTAAGAGGATTTGTCCTACATACAATTTGTCGAAACACGATCAAATTAAAATGCACCATTTGTATTCCGGTGGGTCATTTTGGTCGACATGTATATTTGACTTGTAATGATTCCTCTATGAGAATTTTACAAAAATCACATAAACTGTATTATTGGGGGTCCCATAACTAAAAAATGTTTCTTATTTTCTTCAAATTCGGAATTTTATATGACATTCTCTATGAAAGAGTGTAACCCATCCAAAAATCTGGACAGACGTAATCCCAGTAAATGAGCCGTGACTCTGGTTTAAAAATGGGAGATGTATATATATGTATGAACCAGAATTGCATAATTGCATGAAAGAGTTGAAAGGTTGACAATGCAGTGTCGTGTTAGTAAATCTGAATAAATGAAAGAAAATTAAATGCTTAAAGATTTTTATAACTACATGATGGCTGATTTGTCGGATGGTTTAGATATCTTCGTATGCGAAAAGTTTTTACCTATGATGCAATATCATTAATGAGATGTAAATGACTGAGTTATTGCATGTACTTTATTAAACATGCTCTAGAATAGTAAGATTATACAGAATTGTTTGTCATAAGCTTATTAATACATAAGAATTTTGGAAATTAATTAGATGGGCCAATAAATGCAATATCATCAGGGGTGGGAAAAATTGAGTGATTTTGACAAAGACATAAGTGATTCCTGGCTTAAGAGTTGTAAAATAAACCATCCAGATTATTCCTTGCGTACCTTTATAAAATAAAATACAATACTTAAAATCATCTTTTCGCCATGTGCAGAGTTTTATACAACATCCCAGAAATAATGTCACAACTAACCCTCGGTTTGTGTTTGATATATGAGGACTGGCAATACTGCACTTCATGTGAGAAACATCATTTCGATACCCTTCGTGGTTCACCATCACTTGGTCTTGGGTTGAAGCAGTACAGTAATTGCAGCAAGGATCATCCGGCATACATTTCAATCGGCATACTCGTTCTTGGGCTCTGTTAAGTTGAAAAAAAATGAATATTTATGAACTAATTAGTAAGACCAAGCAAAGTAAAATAGATCTCAATGCATTTCATCCAACACTTACCTTCCCCACGGGAATAAGCGATACGTGGCACACTGCATCTTTGTTTGCGCTTTAGGAGCCCACCATTGACGATGCTGATCATAACCTGTGAAGACGAGCCATGAAGTTAAGGTTACTTGAATTATCCGGAGGTGAATATAAAATTAAAAAATAGAATATGGCTTACAAGCAGTAAGAGCAAGGTCAAGAGAATCTTTTGGAGCGCATGGATTGAAACATTTTTTGAACTGGAAGCTTTTTGTTGGGATGCAGGCCAGTCGGACGTGAGGATTGCAACGAAGGCGGACGAGTTCATCTGGAACGCAAGGAACGTCCAGGCAATGGTGATTGTTCATGATATTCGGCCATGGAACTGGACACTTGCCTGAGAATAAAAAGTACAATTATTAAATTCCAATTAATTTCATTTTTGTTATAGAATAAGCAGATCGTGTGCGCACTTACCTACGCAGATGGGCATTTTGAAATCGAACAAGAATTTAGTAGGTGGAGGAGTTAGTTAGAAAGGGTGTATCGGGAAGGGGAAGCGGAATTGGAGTGGGTTGGCCAATTTGGAGAAATTAATTTTGCGAATGAGATAATTTAGCAGATTTGCCTTTCAACTTTTTTCTTTCAGATTTTAAAAAATGTTCGGCCATTGTCTTGACGATGGGGTGTTGGTTTCCTGAAAAATGAAATTTCCTTTCCATCATCATAGTTTCATACAAAGTGAGAGAATGCAATTTGACTGTTCTTGTAAGCCAACATAAAAACATGAAGGGATGGACATCGCTTCTCTGCTTGCTTATAATTATATTACCCAGTGGCATTTGACCTTAGTATTTCCAAGAAATTCCAATTTGTCTGATGATATAAATTCTAAGTAGAGTTATATTCGTTGCTCAAAGTATTAGAACTGGGTGTTCCATCCAGTTCCATGAACGAATTGGTATTGAAGTTTGAAATAAAGTTGTATTCACATACTCTGATTTAAACTTGATTCATTCTCCAACCCTAATCCAAACTTATGTTTATGACCCAACATCTTTTTTTGTACGACGTGGCATTTAATGTTGATAAAATAATTATTATCATACGTAATGTTGCAAAATTTCCTCGTCTTAAGATACTGGAATAAGATTGCTTCCATTCTATCATATTATTGCATCCTTCATACCATGTCAAGTTCAATTAAATCGTTATTCTTATCTTCAATGTATCTCGGTAGGTATAAATAAGGTTGTATCGACACCATCATGTTGTCATTCCTTGAACAGACTCAAAAATAAAATCGTATTCTTGTGACTAATCTAAGATTAGTAATCTTCGCCGTGCAAAACAAATAGTAATTTTGACCGAAATGTTAATAAGAAATGGAACCTTGATTAAGAAATATGGAATCATTTTCACCATCGGCCTGTGCTTCCAAATGTGTGAGGCAAGTCCCCCATCTACGATATTATCATCCCCAAGAGAAACTAATATAGGTGAATGGGGGGACTGGGAAAAATGTCCAAATGGAACTTTTGTAATGGGAATGAGACTGAAAACTGAGCCATTTCAAGGTAAAATACATTTTATGATTGTATTCGTCCATGTCCCCAGCACGTAATTTATTGAGTAGGACCATTGGATGATACCGGACTAAATGGAGTCCAACTACTTTGCGGGCGTTTAGGAGAAAGTTCCCGGATTATTCAGAGCAGAAGGAGGATTACAAGTTTGGTTGGAAAATGGGGAAGTTGGGGATCTTCTTACGAATGCCACAGGGGATATGCTGTAGGCTTCCAACTTCGGTCGGAAACTTTCCAGGATGACACTGATAACACTGCAGCAAACAATTTAAGAATTTACTGCTCTGGGACAAAGGGTTATCTGGAAGGGGCTGGGCTACCTTGGGGGAATTGGTCTAAACTACAACTCTGTCCTTGGAAATATGCCTTGTGTGGGCTTAGAACACAAGTTCAAGAGCCACAAGGTCATTATAGTAAGTTTCTAAGATGGCGATTAAAAAATGTGTTTCTCGTGTTCGTGGAAAAATGATTTTTTTTACTATTTTCTGAAAGATTTGGATGACACTTCCTTGAACAACGTGGACATGGAATGCTGTGAAATGAACAGAGATCAATTAGAGAATTCAGGCCGTAGTTAGTTTGTACGAATTTACTGGAATTTTATTTTTCCATAATCCGACGCATATGCTGAGTGTATTTTTTATTATTTATTTTAATATGCAGTGTACCCCTGAACCTTATCCTGAGCTATATAATAATTAAACTAAACATTTATTTAATATACTTACATTTGTATGCGATTACAAAATTAAAATGCTTCGCAATGCTCGAACAAGCACGAGGCTTGAAATTGGCAACAATTTGTTGCCAACAAACAAACGACCACATTGTACGCATTTCTTTACCACCGTTAAGAACTGGCTTTTACAAGTATGCTGCGTTGGATAATCCAGACGCTTACCCTACGCGTCTCATTCACGCGTCCTATCGTGTATTCGACTGACAAGGCAACGCTTATCTATAAATAACTGGAATGAAAATGACAACCGTGGTCCTTATCTGAAATGCAGGGGAGAAATATGTCAAGGCGAAATTGATCAGCTCTCTGTCTGTGCAGCAATATTCATGAGTTTACCTGACAGTCAGTGTTATTAATTCAGCGTCACCATACAAGTAAAAAATTGTCAGCAATAAAAATTACAGTAAAAATTTCATGACATTCCATACAATATGGCGGAACTACTACTGAAGATCATTGTGGGCGGAAGGGAAAACTTTTGTGTTGACTTGAACAAAATAAAGGACGCCGCAGAAAAGTCGGAATGGGTGAAAGGAATGCTGAAATATGAAGGATGTAGTAACGGAGAAATTCATCTTCCACAAACCGATCCTGACACATTCAAAAACTTTATCAAGGTAATGCTTTTACTATAAAATATACAAAAAGTTGGTTGTAGATTGAAATTTGTGTGTCCATTGCAGATTTTAAGCGAGGATAAGTCTGAAGTGTCATTAAATCTTGAAGATGTGATGGACGTGCTTCACCTATCTCACATGTGGGACTTTCCTGAAATTATCAACAAATGCTGCGACCACTACCGTTCTAATATTTTGATCAATTATAACTTTATATTTAACAATGTTGCAATGCTGGGCTTGGAAAATACTTTGGATGAGGATTCGTTCTACTTGTTACAATGGTTTGTGGTTTGAGACAAAGTAAATTAGTCCTTTAACCTAATTAGTGATTTTTGTGTGTTTTCAGGAATATTAAGGATGTATTAAACAACAAATCCTACTTGAACTGGGGAACACAAACATGGATGCGAGTTCTGAAATGCGGAAATATATCGTTGGATGAAATCGTGATTTTTAAAGCAGTTCAAGAGTGAGATCAATGCATAAATATTATTGAATTGATTAAAATGTTAGTTTGTTTGCTACAATTAAAATGAACCTCGTTTTTAGTTGGCAAAACATAAACAATGTCTCTTTATGCGAAGTCAGGAGACTTATGCCTTATTCATCCAATTTTCAAGTATGGAGAAAGCTGATTTTGAGAAATACGTTCCTTCCAGTGGATTTCTGCAAGAGTCGGAGATTGACAACATCAGAAAGTAAATTTAGCTTCATTTATAGTAGTCGACACTCTTTTGTGACAATATTCTTGTCTTGATCACATACTCATGAATTTTATGAATTTCAGACAATTTGGTTCCATTTCCTCAGGAGTACCAAGGCGGTTTGAGCTCGGGATTGATGACGGAGTCGATTTTTAAATGCCCATTTTCAAATATCTTCCGAAGCTAAATTCTCACACTTACTCATGTAATATTTTATAGGACTTATGTTTTACTATTTACCAAATTTACTTTCACTTGTTACTTTTAGTAATAAAAATACCATCGTCATTTGATCAAAAGAATCAAAACTCCTCACAGCCTCACATACTTATCACAAGCCGTTCAAGCACCCCACATCAATTAGTTCCCTTTTATGCGTCATCTTATAAAACTAGCAAATTATTCCAGAAATATCTTGTCATAAAGCTTTACCAAGAAACATGAAACCATTGCAGGGAACTTGGGGATGATGTCATAGATTGTGGCTCCACCCAACTCATGACGATACTACGCCAAGGTTCACCACAAAATGGTTGATAACTATTGGAGAGACAACGAAAAGTTCAATTCTTATCTGAACCCCTTCCTACCCCAAGTGCAGCCTATCCTCCTGTGTACACAATTCTCACTGAGTGTATTATGGCAAGAATGGGAAAAAAGTAAATCTGTAAAGCTGTTGAGTCTCAAATAGTCTCAGTCAGTGGGCAGAATTGATCAATGTTCTAAGGAGTAAATGAACATTGAGCCCTCCGTATAAGTGCAACACATCAGTACATGTGTTAAGGAGCACTTAATTAATTGAGCTATTAGTTAAGGCTCAGTTCTTCAAGAAGGGTTAAAAATAAACACCTCCTTGTCTACTAATCTAGCCTATAAAACTGTGTGCTTTTCCAACTCGAGTCAAAAGATCTGAGAATAGTTTAATTAAAAGGAATCTAGTAGTCAGCTGAAGTTGGACTGGGTTAGATTTATAATACTTACACAACACATCAAATAATTGAGGAAAGTTTACAAATAAAATAGCAAACTCCTGTGTTGTTGTTGTCTCTGGAATTAAAATTTGATTACAGTTGAAACACCAACTATCAAACATGTGAGTGAAGTTGAAGTTTAGAAAAGTTTATGTTTTTTATTATCTTTGGTTTAATTTAAATACAAGGAGGAATATCTTGTACCCAATAATATAATAAAAAGTGGAATATAATGGGACTTTGATAAAGGTAAGAATTGGTTTTGTTGTCATTTGTATTTTTAAGTTATTTCTCCTTATTCAGAGCAGTTTGTGAAATGATTTTGTGTAGTATTTTTTCGCATAGATAAGATTAAAGATAGACAAATATAGAATAGTCATGAATTCATATTTAGTAAATCTTTTAACCTTCGCCCATAATAAAAAAAAGTGATTAGCCATAAACTTAATTTAATGGAATGCCATTTGGAAAGTGAAAGGCAAACAGAATGATGACAAGAACTCAGAAGAATGTTGGTTTTATTTTTAGAATTTCAACCGTCAACATTCTCAATGCAATACCATTAATTTTCATTTCTTCTTCTTCAACCAGGACTAAATTAAGTCCCAGTTAATAGTTGCTTTGTTGCTCACTCATTGCGCATATTATCGCATAAATCTTTTGCTGTTTATTATGTCAAAGTCAAATAGAAATAGAGTCATTCAGAGTCAGAGTCAATATCTGAATACTATAAATAAGGTTTGACTACAGCACAGCAATAAATTATCGATTATCAATCCGCCTTTGCCTTTAGTAACAACCTGTGGTGGTCTGGTATGCATTGTAATATCATTATGACGAAGCTGGGTGATGGTATTAAGTTGTTGACATTCCTGTTATCCTTATCGTTCGTTATATTCGGAGCAATGGTGGTATTTGGATGACAAGTGACTCATGACTCTTCACGGAAATGCGGATCCTACATTAGTAAACGAGGGCTCACAAATAATTTTCGGACCGGTCTTGATTGTCCAGTATTTGTGGTTAAAAATAGGTATATGATGATTATTAGACTAGAAGACGATTATACTTTAACGAGTCCATTCCACACTTCTCAGCATTCTGCTATATCTGTAAGATTTTATGCAACAGTTGTAACATTCATTTTGTAAAAATGATTCATGCTGTGACTGTCATCTAAATTACATCTCCTTTGCTGTCCTGTTCACTTTACTTAACGAAGCTTAATTTACTTTTCTCAGTAAGTCTTTTTATGTGAGACGAATATTTACTTTATACTTATCCTGTGAATTACTTTACTTACTGGACGCCTTCATCATCTCACCATATAAATTACAAAAACGGCTGCCTTGTGGGCTAATCTTATCTAAAGTAATTAAAGTCAGACCAAGCATTAACGAGTCTGAAACTGGGATCAACTAGGCATTCACGTTCATTTCATGATTTTCGTGACGACCCCTCTGCTCATTTAACTATTGACTGACTGTTTGTTGGTATTAATAGCCGGATTACTGGATGGGATTATATTGAAGGGTTTTTCGTTTAGGTTAGCTTTGTCGAATAGACACATTAAAGCCTCCAACTTTTAAACTACAGCTTACTTATGTATGAATCATTCATAATGAATGTCGCCCGTGAATTTCATTTTATGATTTACATCACTTGACTCACTAAAGAAGGTTATTTTCCTTAGAACTAAAAATGTGACTCATGCTCTTATTCTGGAAGAAGTATAGTTACACATTTACCAAAAACAACAATATTTTAAAGACACGCAACTTTACACGGGGTTCATTTTCAATTTTAACTGGACTGATACATTCTTTTAATGGCTTTGTTATTGCCATACTCTTACAAATGCAAGTCTATGGTTTATAAAAACATTTTCACTTTTACCCCGAATGTGTTTGGATAGAAATTGTGTTTCTAATTTATAATTAGGTTAGAGTTGGACTTCGTTTCCAGTTGATTCTATTTTATGTATTAGGGAATGTGCTGTTGAGTAATGTTCCGTCATGAGGTATTGCGAAATGTTCAAGAAAGGAAAGGAAAACGCTTTTTCGCAAATGAATGAAATGTACGGACTGCTGATTGCGGAAATTGAAATTACGTTTGTCAGAATAAAATGTTACATCGAAGCGAAATACAGATATTGGTGGTAAAATGTTTGTCATGCTACTTTTTGCAATATACGAATTCTTGATCTACATTATAAGGTAAATTGTGCTGTGCTTCAAATCAACACAACACGACCTATCGGAATTTAATGTGCATAGTTCCTGTGTCAAAAACTGCTATTTTACAGACTTACTAATGTAAAAATTTAAAGGCACAGGCTGTAAAGTATTGTCTTGTATTCATTGACCCAATTAAGGTCCAACGCCTTGGCTTTGATGTTAGTTGAATTTTATTTTGATGCTTGTCTGGTATCTGACTCTGACTCTCTCTTTCGTTTAGTGTGTAAGATTATATGATCACAATCAAATAGCCGCTACTCACTCACAACACCTCTTCATTAATGTTGGACTATGTAAACCTTTATGTTATTTGACATTGCATTGTTGCGTTCAGGTAATTTAGTGTTAGCGCAGTGTGCAGAGAAGTTCATATTCATGTGAAAAGCCCTTGACAATTTCATTCAGTCCTCTAATTTGATAGGGAATTCCTAGAACTTTACAAAAAGGCAGAAATACGTTTTACTGCTTGACACCTTACAGGCAGAGTATTCCAGTATTGAAATTATTAAATAGTTAGTTATATAATCATAAATGGAGTTAGGCAAACTTTCATAATTGCAGAACTTTTTGCTCAGGGATTGAAAAGCCGTGAATGTTCCATTCACTATCAGTGGAACGGCAAACTTTTGAACATCAGAAAACTAAATACACTCATCTTGTGATTATGACTTTATTTAATTTAAGGAATGCAAAGTGGAGAGCGTGGATGAATAATTCAGTTTGATAATAATACAAGATGACTATTGTTGCAATTCTTCCTACTTGCTTCCCGTCTGCATGCATCATGATGCTCTGATTATCATGAAATTCAACTGCGCAACGACTGCAAATCAAGGCAGCTGCAGCATAAGCATATTTCATAGAGAAATTCCTGTATTGGTTATTATAATTGCTTCTGACAATAGAATTCCAATGGAAATTGAATTCCCAAGTGCACGGCTTGGTGGAGGGTTTTTCTTTTTATACTTGGATTAGTCAAGTTGTTGTAATGCACATGCACGATATTCTTCAGACATAGTTTGCAGTTGGCTTTGGTATCGTTTGTGTGCATTTTTGTTGGACTTTGGACGCCAAAAACAATTTTTATGAGACGAGTATATTAACTTGAATTTAACTACAATGTCCAGCTAGGCAGGCAAAAGTTACCAAAGTAGGTTTAATTAAATCGAAGGACATTCATTTATATTCTGTGGTAGCTCCTTGGTTAGTTTAGCTCAGGGATTGAAAAGCCGTGAATGTTCCATTCACTATCAGTGGAACGGCAAACTTTTGAACATCAGAAAACTAAATACACTCATCTTGTGATTATGACTTTATTTAATTTAAGGAATGCAATAAAGTTACCAAAGTAGGTTTAATTAAATCGAAGGACATTCATTTATATTCTGTGGTAGCTCCTTGGTTAGTTTAGCTGT
Organism: Folsomia manolachei; assembly: GCA_036491905.1. NCBI lineage: Eukaryota > Metazoa > Arthropoda > Collembola > Entomobryomorpha > Isotomidae > Folsomia > Folsomia manolachei. The sequence goes on along the minus strand of JAAXNX010000473.1, from coordinate 4,286 downwards.
AGATAGCTCTATCTACTTGTTTGGAACTAGCTAACTTTACAGCGTGCATACCATACTATACCACATTATTCAATCAAAAGACGATCCCATAATAACACTTACATTTAAATGGATGCAGAATGTAAATGCATAGTTAACTTTGGCTCATTTTATTGGCCAGTTCTCAACACTCAAGTTCCAGCTCGTGTTTTTTGACCGATCCATTATATGTATGTTGCGCCAAACGCTTGGACTTTGGAATATTACAGATTTTGGCATAACTAAAGACTTATCGCAATGATTATTCCTTCCCGCAAGCAGTAACAATATTTACTAGATTTTTAAAGAATACTTCCTTGTCTCGTTCCCTCATCTGTATTTCTGAAATGACTACTTTACACGTACCCAATGCGTGTACAAATTCCGCAACTACATTGCACTGATGCACAACCTCTAAACAATGTCATCGTGTCACAATTGCGGACTCGTAATCCAACTCAACATTAACCTTTCCACAATGTCAATGCCATCAAGTTTTGTTGCTGTATGAAAAACAACTAACTGTCCAAGCGCTAGTGTAGATTGTCGGTTCAAGCATTTAAGGACAGTGATCGTGATGTAAAGATAGATGTTTTTTTAATCGCAAGTAAGGGCTGGGTCATTTAGACTTGATTTACGGTTTTGTGGAGAAAGTGTAATAACTTTAAAATTGTGATTGTGAGTAGTTGGTATGTCTTTATGATTATGAGCTGTATTTTATTCCAATAATAAGACATTTTTATTATATTTATTGCCAATTAGATATATAGCTGGAGCTGGAAGGAGCATTAGCAAAGAAAGGGCGACGACGACGAGGTTGATAAGATATTATTATGGATCCGTCCGACGAGAATCAGCATCGGCATCACCGCTACAGGAATAAGATTCCACCTCCGGAGCTGTTTTCATTTCCCGGAGTGCATTCAGCCGGTCGAACTGATAACGGCGGAGTTGTAAGAAATGGGCTTTCAACAGGAAAGAGCTCTCATCACCGGAATCGAAGTTTGGATTTGGATGTTGGGTAAGTCGTTAAAAATGTTACTCACTCATTGTTGAGGGTTGTGTTTTATTCTATACTTTGACACGCTACTCGTATCATATCAGTCAGGGCGGATTGAAGATAAAATGTCCAAATGTCCCACTAACAGCCTACACCCAATCGCCGAATTTTTGCGTTCTTCAATCCCTTCCCATATTATCCGCCGCACCCTACACCACACGGATATTATTTTTAGTTTTCTTAACAAACCAGATGTGTCCAGTTTTTTAAAGATTTCGGCTTAGAAAATAGTACATAAAATCTCTAATCACTACCAACTTTTCACCATGCACACACATCAAAATTTCTTTTAAGCTGTCGCTTCAAAGTGTCTAATATGGGTATTCTATTAAAACTAATAAAAATCTAGCCACTTTAATTTTTTGAAATTTCAATTTCAATGTTTTTGGATAGAAGTTGTCTTTAGTTGAAGCCAGCTAAGAAAGGAGGGTCGTTATACTCATTCTTCAAATTTACAAAAAATGTACGAGTCAAGTCAGAAGCTCAAGAAGAAAAATGATATGGAAATGGTGAAAGGATGTCTCCTGCGGTTTGGAGATTTGGTTTCTTTTTGAATTCGAGTTTGCTTTTTAAGAACACAAAGAAGGCCGGAATTTCTTTCCACTCAAGGAGTTAAATCCCTTCGAGTCGTGTCAAGTAACTCGGCTCAAGTTAGCAGTAGTCCTGTAACTGTAAAACTATCCAGTTTTCTGTTGAGTGCCAAGGATATTTTACAAAATCTGTAAAGAAAAAATATCCTTGCCACTCAACAGAAAGCTGGATAGTTTTACAGTTTGCAGCTTAAGGATTAACCTCTATTAAGGTCTGACGGTGTATAGTTTTGCGTGACTTTAAATTGTTATGAAATTTATTCTGTAAACTAAAAGCAACTTCTGTGAGCTAAGAAAAATGTTCGTCGTAAAAGGATGGGAGTGCCTGTAATGTAACGAGTCGAGGATTTTAAGAAGAATTTATATTGAAGGAAAGGGATTGAAATTTGTTTGTTCAAGTAGTTATTTTCTTCCGTTCCACACGTTTGACTTTTCTATTTTTTAATAAGTAAAAGCTTTTGGTCTGTTTAAAATTTTGGGTTACTTTCCACTCTGGGCAATGTTTGGCGTATTCGTAGTGTGTCACAAATGCATTTTTAAATATGAGACTAACCTAGAAGGTTGGCTGGCGTCCGAATCTAGGTATAGAGCAGTCAAAGAACAGACATTATGTACTCTATTTTTCAAACTTTTGCTTTCACCCCGCACAGACGTTTTGTATTTTTTCTAGTCGAGGACGGTTTAAGATTATGGAATGGGATTTTCGACAATATCCTTTTAATTTTGAAATGCTAGCCAGAAGCAACCCTATTTGTTCCCAAGTATGTCCATGCCATGACCCCATAACGCTTCCCCCAAAAGGGTCTGTTCTTGACGGGTAACAAGGATAATGTGCGTATTTTGACCTAGCTCATGCCCAATGATCACAAATCCGCTATTACGGTTATGTCGATAATTCTCCGTTTAGCCCCCAGAGTGTATCACGCATGCATGTTGAACTAGTGGATGCAATTACACTTGACATCTAATTTTGTTTGAGAGCTCAACATTTGGTCGTTTAGTTTTCAATCTTTACATTGGCATCAAATTGTGTTGACAGAAGGGGTCTAAAATTAGATATCTTTTGTCGTTACGGATAGTTGAAGAGCAACAAGCAGAACGGGAAAACACCACTGGGACTCAGAATTTGGGAGTCTCAATTGTTTCTGGTATCCTTCCCCTGGCTCATTTCTGGCATATTGCATGGTCGTGTCGCGAACATTCTGCTGAAATCAGAACAAATGTTACTGAAAACTTCCAAAATTGGTTTAGACTTACACGACTCGTGAGTAGTGCTGTAATTGAAATGTAATGGTCTATTTTTCTCCATTGGTTTGCGAAAAACAATACCACGGCTGGTGATTCTATATATGCTTCTTTTTGTCCTTGCCTTACATAGCTCAAATCCAGAAACAAACTCGTACATGACATGAACGTTTAGTTCCGGCTAAACGTAGAATATGCTGGAATTTTTCATAATCAGTAGATCCAAAAAATTCCCGTTCTACTTATATTGCACTCACAATAAACATAAAATAAATATCTAATGTAGCACCGCTGTCACTGCAAAAAAATTTCATACGCCTCTTCTTCATATCTAACTGATATTTTTCATGAAAAAGGAGTATAAACCTTAAAGGACTATGACGTAACACTTGCACGTTTGATAATCTGTGGTTAGTTATGCAGACGGATGCAATTGCTGCATCGTGTGGGAAGAGTGGTCAAGGTTTATGAAAGTTGTCTTCAACTCATTTATGTGGTTGCAGTTTTTCTGTTAGACAAATTATTTGAATAACTGGTGGATATACTATTGCAACTGATTTTGCATTCAGCCTTGTATGTGATCTGCATGTATCTCTTTATTCAATTCTTTCATGACTGCATCTGCTTAATCTGACAGACAATGAGACTTTTTTGGTTCATTTGCAATGCGGATGTTTCTCACAATTCTAGTCTTTACTTTGTTCAAACTTGAGGGGACTTGTGAAATTCGTTGAGAATTACAATTCCGTTAAGTTATAAAATTCAGTTTAACAATAATTTTACTAGTTAAAGTCGTGGGTTGGATACCGTTCCAGCTATTTTATCCATCCCACTGTGGGATAAAATGATTTTGGCATGATGTTTAATACAAAATAAATTAAATAGCCCTGAGAGTTTTGTGCGATGTAGAATGAAGGATTTATTCGTTTAAGGATTTTTTGGCATGGTTCACTCATTGGGAAAATAATGGTGGGTGGTGTGCACCGGTTGGATTTCACCCAAAACCATTGGAGTTTATGATGCCACTTTCAACTTGAATGAAATTAAAACATATTTTGTTGCACTTTCATGCTCAAGAAAAAAGTAAATGGTTTCGTTCGGTGGGCGACCATCAGCCTTATTTTAGCATTATTAAACTCAGAACTTACCATTTACTCTAAAAAATTAGGTTAACAGCCTAGGTTCTTTGTGTGTGGAAATCTTCCCCACCCAATATGATCACGTGGTGGCATGTGGTTTTTTAACGGCATTGCTTTCAATAATCTATATCACTATCATTGTGGGAGTGGGCCGTGTTTGTGTGGGTAAGGTAAAATCTGCAAGTTTTTGGGTGTTGGCCTGACTTTTTCTCCGTAAAAATGAAATACGCTTCA
>JAAXNX010000472.1:0-28990 GCA_036491905.1 Folsomia manolachei | reverse complement strand
TGATGGAAAGCACGAACTATTCTGCATGGCTCATGTCTTGTTTTCTTTTACTTTTAATCCCTCCCGAATCTAAGGAAGCTTTTTTTGTTAATTTGTTTATTAGGTTTAGTTTATTTAAAACTTTTAATTGGCTGTTTCGAAGCAAATTGATATTGCTGCAAGTAATCAACGTACATTTGCAATTTTGTTTAGTTTGTAGCTAAGCTACTTGACCTGGCCAAGTGTGTCACCTCTATCACTCGATCCCATGTATAGTCGATGGAATATCTAAGTCATTTCTTAACCGATTTTGAATATTTATATCTCAAATTAAAGGTAGTAAAGGTATTTAGCGTGTTTTTGAGCGTGTAGATTTTTTACTCAGCCCAACAGACCGTTTTTATAGGCCAAAAAGAAGCACTTGCAGTGGGTTTTCGAGAATTACTCCAAACCCGTCAATAATTTTAAATTTCAAGATGCACCACCACCATAAATGACTCTGGGTTTTTGTTTGGTCAAAATCGGTCAAGAATTGAAAAAGTTTTTCCTTAGTGGTCACTTTTCAAAACCCGACTAAATGCATACTTGGTGTTTTCCGTAACTATAGCCTCACCTAAGAAAAACGATCGAGTTGAAATTTTTGCAAAGATTCTCATAAAAATTCGGAAATTGGCCAACATACGAGTAGTAATCACCACATGGAGGCATGCACGTCTCACGCTGGAACATGCTTTACACGTTTTAGCCACCGTTTTGTGCCATATAATGATGACGAGAGACCAATGTTTTTATATACGCTGTGGTCTGGAGCTCTTAGGGAATCAAACGATGTAAATAATTTTGCTCAGGAAGTCGTTAAAAGAGCTCACACTCATTTAATGAAACGACGAGAAGAGTTCTTGGGAGTTCCAGTTGAGGATGCTTAGCGAAGCTTTTTGTCTGCGGTACGCAAATACGTTACAGACAAGATTCTTGATTTGCAATTTACATTTTGTGCGATATTTACGAGAGATATATTAAGAGGAAGGTGCGGTTATATTTCTGTGAAAAAATGGGAATCGGGGGTCGTGCAAAATGGCACTCGTTGTTTTGAAACGGGTCTTATCCGTTTGCAAAGAGGAGTTTTACGGTGTTAGATTTCTAGTTTATCGGGCAAGTATTTAAAGGAATATATCTCATCAGGGGATAACTGATGCAATTAACCTGTTGGATGATAAGAAACCAAAAATAATAATAACAAATTTGCAAAGATTTGTCCGGGAAAATCCGGTGGCTGCTTACTTAATTCATAAAGATAACTGGGAAACATTTATGGCTGCATTTACCTCCTGGATTCAAAGCAATGGGGACGATCCCCACGGTTGGAGGATTTTAAATGATTTACGGGATGGGATGACGGTACCGGGAAAAACTTAAGTCTGAATAATATTTTGCATGAATTTGGCATGGCATCGGAAACACTAGATTTTAAAAGGGAAAGGGAGCCAGTTTAAAAATATTTTGACCAAAACAACTTTAGAAAGTTTTAATTTTAGTGTGTAGTTGGCTTAGAATTTGATTAGTAAACAATTTGGGCATTGATAAACCCTGAAAAACTCATGTCAATTGTTTTATTCAATAAATGCAAATTAAAATTCTTGCCAACAGATTTGATACATGAAATGTTGATTGTGTTATGTAACACTAATAAATAATACTATTTGAAATCTTTCGTATCACCAAGTAACTAGATATTCTCCATGATATTGTTAAGCTGCAGGGGCCAAGGGATTGAGATTAGGATATAAAATAGCAACTGGAACCACATTTCTGGAATTGTAACACTTCTGCAGATAAATAAAAATACAGATTTCAGCTAACGTAAGCAAAGAAATTTCATAAAAAGCATGGAAAAAGGCAATCTCCAAAAAGGTTGGGATGGAAAGTAGGTTTCTTTCTGGTAACGATTTTGTAAATGATTTTGCAAGGATTGAGCCAGTGATCAGAATCGGGATGAGGAGAGTTCTCAGAATAAACCAAGTCCAAGGAATGTTGTCATCCTAAAATTAAAAAAAAATTCAGTTAAAGTATCGTCCTTCTGACATTATTTGTTTGTAATCTACCCAAGTCATCGCAGAGTAAAGAGTGGATGATGAAACGAGTCCTAAAACAATTGCAGTTCCACCCAGCAGCCAAATTTCCAGGAGTCCGTGACCAAAGGCAAAAAATAAGGTCATCCCAAAAATCCCTAGTATGCTCCAGATAATCTGTGAGTTTCAAATTACAGTGGAATGAATGAAGATGACATCTTTGTGATGTAGTAACTTACCAATTCAACACACGCCATAGTCTGTAGAAGCGACTTTGTCTTTGTTATCGGGTCCATTTTAATTTAATCAGGTTGTAATTGTGACAAACTTTAATTTTATTTGAGCACTTTTAATCAGAAAATGTTTTATTTTGGCATTAACCCTTGTGTTATTCGATTGAAGAAAAGAAGTGAATGCAAGTAAATATTTGCTGGAATAGAGAAAGGTTGCCCTTGGCTATGGGTCTTGTGCCACTGCCATATCAGTCATAGTTCTGTTGGGACTTGAAGGGCACTTTATAGGGAAAAGTAGCTGATGAAAACAAATGTGCTAAAAAATCTTGGAATGACTACAAAATACGATACTTGTTCAATCCGTTCATTATTAATTGACTCCACAGATGCGTGTTGATGGATGCAGCTAGTTTCCCATGGTTTTGTTTTTATCATTGTTTCCCGTGATAATGCAAGTTTCCCTGTTAATCTTACCATCTCAATAAATAAGATATTTGCATGATTATAAGATTTTATTCCACTTTTCAAATTGAGCTTGGCAGTTTTACTTTGAATAGTGTACTCAAATCACTTACAAGATAAATGGTGAAAGTGTTTTGTGCATATGAGACTTGTAACAAATTTTAACTCCCACACAACGTCTACGGCGTGGACGACCTCAGTTACAATGCCGCAGTTATGCAAAAATTAACAAAATTCAAGAAATTAACAGAATAACCAAAGTTTGAATATGGACAACTTTTGTGGTACTAAAAATATATTGATTTCCTTTAAAAAAAACCGTTATCCTGCCGCCGCCACATTGTCGCGAAATACGAACCGAACTGGGACCAGTTGTCCGAATCCGCAGTAATAATTCAAGCAGGGAACGAAAATGTAAAAAAAATGATTTAAGCCCACTGAATACCAAAGACCAATAAACAGCACAGCTAAGCATGACAAGGAGCCGGTTACGACATTCCTCCTCCACGAAAATGTCCTCCTTGGTTGTCAACTGTTTTATCAAGTCGCTTGCGAAGAGGGCACAGGTGACGAGAACAAAGATGGAGATGCCCAACCGAATAAACCAAGCCGGGTTGATAATGTCCTTGCTCTGGAATTGGAGGAAGTAAGGAAAAAATAGTCTTGAATAGCTTGATTTTAGTTCTACCCAATCCATCGCATATGCCAGGATCATGAGGTGTCCAAAACTAAATGCTACAATTCCAAATAATCCAAGATTCAAGTTAAAGTTGCAAAAGAAACTACCAAACGTGTCTGGATAAGCAGCCAGGATTTCACAGAGGGTCACAAAGACTACCCAGGAAATCTAGGAATAAAAAAGGGAGTCAAATAAAGTAGCTTCTTGATTAAGTTGGAGTTTTTATGTACCGTTTCAATAATTGTGAGAAAATTCAGAAAGTCCTGTAACCGCTTCCCTCGCAGGTCGATGAATTCCATGGTTTATACACGAAGAACTAAAAAGTCCTGTAGTGTTTTTAATGTGCCAATAATTAATTTTGTGAGAAATCCAATTATTACTTTGTTATGAATCCGGGAAAGAAGTGGGGATAAAGGAAATCTCTTCTAAACTACAATACGCATGGGATAGGGAATAGGGAGTCATTTATGCATGTAAGGGTACATATATCTGTAAGGGTACATTGAATAAGGAACTCTGGCCGAGGGTATATCTGTATATAGCTCCAATGCTGTGGATTAGAAGGGTTTGAACAAAGCATGTCCCTGCTATGTCCAAATCTACAATGTCATACTTCAAAATCTTAGTATTGGAGAGGATCTCACTAATCTGTATAAAAACCGGATTATGCAAGTTTGACTATTAATCTTTACCATTTCAGTTTTGCGTTTTCTTTGGGATTACATAATTTTATTCCACTTTTCATATCAAAATCATAATTGATCTTGGAATCGATTTCAAAGACAAAATTTAAGGATTTGATAACGAATATTAATTCACACGGTCCGATTAAATGCAACAATGTCACACTGAATAATCAAAGTTTAAATGTTAACAAATTTTGTACTATTAAAAATACATCGATTTACTCTAAAACAAACTGTTATGCTGCCGCGGCCACGTCGTGGCGAATTACGAGCGGCATTACAACTGGGATTCGGGATTCGCTGTGATTACTCCAGCAGGAAGAGAGTATACACAAAATTTTAAAGCAACTTATTGCCAAACACCAGCGAGCAACATTTGTATGGATGAAATGTATCATTTTACGAGATTCCTTGGGCCGATTAATGTCCCCATTTATGGCGGCCGTGAAGCAGGCACAGGTGAACAGGGCGAGGAAGGAGATACTCAACCGAGCGAACCAAATCTTGTTTATAAAGTCTTTACCCTGGAATTGGAATAAGTAAAGGAGCAGCTCGTAAATAACTTTATTTTAAATGTTACCTCCCCAATCACAAATACTTGGACTATTAAGTAGCCAAAACTAAATAATATGGCTCCAATCAATCCAAGGATTACGGAAATTGCGCAGGGGATACTTTCAGGATAAGCTGTAAAAATTTCGCAAAGGCCCACAAGTGCCACCCAGATGACCTGGATAAGAATGACATTAATGAGTGACTTCCTAAATTTACTTGGAATTCTTTTAAGTACCGTTTCAATAATGGCCAAGATATTAAAGACGTCATGCAATTCTTTACTTTGCAGGGCGAACGAGGTTGGTTCCATGCTCTTGAAATTGGGAGGAGTTTAGGAATTGCGTTTTATTTGGGATTATTCAATATTGGATTTAATGGAGAATCCTAACATTTTGTTTTGAAGGATGGCAATAAGTGGACTGGAGGCTGAGGTGAAACCTTTTCTAATCTCGGACAAGCAAGCATGTAGGCAGCAAGTCATAGCATGTGAGTCATTGTCTTGCGTAAGGGTACTGAAAAGGTATATTTTAGTAAGGGACCCTTGCCAAGGGTATGCACGTGTATAATTCCATTTCTAGGTTTTGTAACAAAGGATGCCTGCATTTATTTGGTGAATGATGCATGCAAGGTGATGAGATATTCATGCAAATATATTTTAAAGGCCTGGCATCAATTTTGGAATAAAATTAATCCACGTTTTTTGCCGGATTACTTTAATAAATCTGAAATGCATGAACCAAATTTCAGCCACTCCACTTTAATTAGACTAGAAGAGTGGTAAAAGGGTTCATCCAATGAGTGGCGCATCTACTAATTGATTTTGTGATACTGTTTATTGCAAATTCACGAGTTTTGTGGCAATTTTGTGCGCATTTATCAAACAATCACTTGTTTTGCCAACATAACTCATACATTGGTAAAATTCAGAGTTCAAATAACTCTAGCAGAATTAAGTGGACGGATTAGTGACGTGTATTAGCAAATAATCCATGGTTCACAGTTAGAATTTTATTTATTGACCAAACAAGTTGGCTTTTGGATGCAAAACTAAAGTCAATGCAAGACAAGCCAACCTGCTCACTTTTTATTATACATCACTGTAAAATTGGGACATAAAATTTGCCAATAAGGAAAACTGCATCTTTTACAAAGGTGATTGTCTCATATCTATTATTAGAGAGTTGAGAAGTGCTGCAAAAAACCAGTTATCTCAATAAGTTTGAGCAACTTTTGCACTAAAAGCGAACCCAGCTTTACGGCATGACTGTCACAATGGCACTTGTCTCCGTGGCAACGATAGTTGTAGGGCTGTGCTGTTGGATTCTGCTATTTTCTTTGTGTGCTCTTCCTCTCAGTCTACTTTACATCTGGCAAAAGATTGTTTGCCTCTGTGCCGCAGTTTCGGGTTGGATTGGAGGCCCCAAACTGGTTGCTTTGGAACCTCGGGATATCGATGCAGCTACAGAAATCTTGTCCCAGAATGCAACCGGAACTGTGGATAGTTGCAGTGTCGGAGTCCTCCTTAGGATCCAAGAACGGATTGACATTCCCGAGTTAAGACGGCATTTCCTGGAAACCTTTCCTAGCCCCGATGTAAAATATGTCCGATTATTCTGCACAATCCGGGTATTTCTGGGATATCCGTTCTTTAATACAGTGACGAGTTTGGATCTCATCCGCCAAATTTATGGGGTAACCCTGAAAAAAGGGGAGACTCCAGAAATTTTTTTGGCAACCTGGTTAAAACAGCCGTACCCAGAAGATGGCGCTTGCTGAGAGATTGTCCTGCCGGGAATCGGGCGTTTAAGATGCATCACTCAATTTGGGATGGATACTCACTGGTCGGATTCCTAGACAGGTTGACCTCAGCCGGGTATAGGTTCCCGATTCGGGACAAAAAGAAAATGCCCGGGTTTTGGGAAAAAGTACGAAATTAGAAATGAATATTATTTTGAAAAGGTGTTTTTACAAAGTTTTCCACATCTATTGTATCTCCAGTTTTCGGCGCTTGCGCAGTCCTCTCTGAGATTGGGTGGGCTTTCAGGAAGGCCGGGCTGGAGCCTTTTCAGAGACTTTGAAACCCGGAGTTACATAGGACCCCATCATTTGTTTTGGAGAGTTGGATTTAAATCGGGTTAAAAAAATTAGAAGAAGGTTAAACGTTCAGTTGCACTCGGTTCTTCTGAGCGTGTATGGCGAAGCATTGCAGAAAAATTGGAAAAAATCCGGGTGGGGTTAATATAGGAATTGCACTACTTTGGCCGGGGCATTCGCATAAAGTTGGGATGTCGGGGAGGGGGTTTTTGTTAATCACTGGTACGTTACCATGGCAACGAATCTTTTTTTTAAACCGAGCATTTTTTACATTTTTTTATTATTTTGTTGTCCAGGACCTCAACAATCGCCCAGTTACCCCTGGATACCGGGATTTCAAACCGATAAAGTTTTGGCGGTGCAAAACCGCTTTGACATGTGTGAAACGCTTGCCCTGGATAGTGTCATGTTTAACGTGGTGTATCCCGTGATGGCTCTCCTGCCCTTGAAAGGGGTCCGCGGGCTCACCCGGCAAAGTCCCGGGATTACTTCGGGGGCTTCAATACTGGTCGCACTATGAGCTCCTTGGGAGGCGGGTGACCAGATTACATGCAATTTTAGACAGTTCCAAATTTTTCCCTGTTTATATGATTACAAAGTTATAAAAGTTTTTATTTCACTAACCAACCCAAACTTACTACAGGATGATTTTAGGTTAAAGAGTATTAAATAATTCGTTAGATCTAAACTTGGTTGCCAAAATTGTTTTCCATTAAAAGTGAGAAACTTCTCCAACTACACTTTTGATAATATTAGAAAAGTTGTCTGTTTCAAGTAATTGAACTTTGTCGTGCTTGAATTTATTTTATACTTTAGCATGAAACCTAGTCACTTAAATTGTTGTAGACCGTATTGCTCAATTTCCTGTTGTTGCTGCAGATAGCTGGCGGCATATCTGGACTGGAGTGCGCTATTATCGTCCGGTGCAATTTCACGCGAGTAGAAAAATAACATAAACAAATAACTCAGGGTTATGCAGAGTTGTTGAACCTGAAAGAAAGAATTTCGTTAAATTGGATAAAACCTAATGCGCCAAAGTCTCACCATGTCCATCCAGTAATCGGCTTGGAGTCGTTTTAGCACGGAGCCTTCATCATTATATTTTTCCATGGCTTCTGGGAACTGTTGAGGTCGGAACTTGTAAATCCCTTGGAGGACCACGCCATAGAGTTGGATGGCAAAGAAGAGGATGGAAGGTGCGATGAGGAATGTTCGCAATTTCTGGGAAATAGGAAGCAAACCATGAAATGAAGACAGTTTAAAAGTAGTTCAATTATTCAATTACTTTGTGAACACCCCAGAAAATAAAGATTCCGGGTGGGAGGAAGGCAGCGTAGTAGCCGATGTAGAGGAGACCCATTTTGAAACGGTCCTGGAAGCAAATTAGAGAGGGTTACAGAAAGAATTGTGGAATTGAAATGGTTAAAAGGTTCATATTTACGTCATAATTTGCCTTATCCCTCATTTTGTACATGGTATAAATCACACTTCCCATAAAGTAAAAGTACACCAGGCCCAGGCACTAGTGGGCAAAATCAATATTCAATCAAAAAGTCTCATTAAGTTCACAATAGTCTTTAAAATCTTGACAAATCCATGCAATTTTACAATTATTTCTCTTTACCAAATGCATGGCAGCTCCGAAATAGCTGAGACGTCGAAGTGGTATACAGCAACACATTATGGCCTTCAGGAATTAATCCAGCATGCCACCACACTCTCAAGGCGTGGATTAATTTGCTTCACAAATCTTAACTTTGAAGTATTTATTAAATTTAAGTTTAAACTTTAATTTGAGCAAGTTTTCTAAAGGTTGGCTCCGTACCTGATTAAACGCTGGACTTCGTTCTAAATGCTGTATTCTGCATAACTTTCTGTCTGTCAATTAATAATTCAGATCTCAAAAACGGAATGATGGCAGTTTTTTTTAATAATTCACAAAATTATCACAATTACTGCTGTAGCGAGGCGTTTATTTCCTCGAGTCTTTGACAAAACTTAAGAAACTTCTCTGTGACTGAGCCATCCAATTTATTGAGAATTTATTTAGCAGTTATTGTTGCTATGGTAACGGTGTTAAGGAGAGCACAAATAAATCCGGAGTAAGTAAAAATCAGGTAGGTGTGGGAAGATTGATCTGATCCATCTGATGTAAATACTTTCTCACTATAGTGTCAGTCACTGCGTTACACCCGCCATACCCGGAGAAAGTGGAGTGGTAGGGAGAGATACCCGAAAAATGTCCCGTAAAAGGATGGAGTTGGATCCACAATAGTATTCCAAAACCCGGGTCGGAGCTGGAGAAAGTCCGACTCACTCCGATCTGAGTTTGAGACTTTCATACAGCAGGGTAAAGGGAGTGAACTACAACTCAGCGAGTGTCCCATTGTATTTTGTGAGAGTTAGCTTCAAAATGGAAAGTTTTACAAATCCGAATAATGGGATTTTGGCGATTTATGAAATGATTTTCAGAAGCAAGTCGACACTGATGTCCACAATTAGTTGTGTATTAAATTCTTAAGAATCTTATCTGCCAAGCAAATAACTAAGCTATTCTGCGTCGTTTCCCTGATCTTGGTTAGGCCGTCCTTTACGAAACAGCTTTAATGCGCTTGAGGATCTTGTTTATTATTGTCGTCATCCGCAGCCGGAGCATGGATACACCTCCTGTTCCGAAACCTGGAGACACGAATTTAATTGTATTAAAAGACTGTTTACAATTTCCTTTTTTTTCTCAAAATTACCTCAACATCCATAACTGAGAGTGAGCATGGCCACGAGAAAGATTGCGAGGACCTTCATCTCACTTGGAAAAGAGTGGGTTGCTGAATTTAGTCGTCACAGGAAGCTGAGTACTCGTGAGCCGCTCCGGATTGGTTTTATGTGAGGAGACCTGGGTCAGAGGGTTATTACATAATTATGGCTCAAATTTAGTCAAATAATGGCTCAACTTGAAGTTGGCAGGCATTGTTTCTTAAGTTAATGAGAATGCTGGGAATGGCAGTGTCAATTCGTCCGTCAACAATAATCGACAAAGTTTGCAAATGAATGAGGTGTAACTTTTGTTTTCAAGTAGCAAACAACTTTTGAAAGCGTTTGAAATTGGATTTCCAGATGCATATCGATATGAATTCAAATAAAGGCTACTCTTGGGCAATGAAACAATACAAATTTGGGTAGTCTCTGCAGAATCTTAATTGTTTATTACATCCTTAACATTCACGTCAATCATCAGCCGCACTTGCTGGAGCTCCGGCGCCACAAATGGAAGGAGGACAATCTGCGGCGGGAGCTGTTTTAGAAACCGCGGCCGGAGCTTCACACTCCCCGCCAGGAAAACAAACACCAGTTACCTGGGGACATGAATGAATTTAATGACGTTAAAAAGCTGAGCTTTTAAAATTTTGTATTTGATTCTCGGTATTACCTCAATGTCAATAATTGAGAGAGTGAGCACGGCCACGAGAAAAATTGCGAGGACCTTCATCACAAATTTGGAACGGAGTCGGTAGCTGGGTAAGGACGGCAAAGAGAAGTGAGGACCTGTGTCTTGTTTCGGATATCTGTTATGTGGGCATGCCTGCGTCAGAAGGACGGGATATGACGCGTATTTTTTAAATTTTAACCATACAATGGCTCCAGTTCAAGGCGAGGAGGCATTGTTGATTAAGTTAATGGTTTATGGCGTATTAATTTCAAGAGGATGTAACCAAAACTATTGACCTTCGACAATATGCGGGAAGGCTGGGAAATGAATGAATGGAATTTTAAGGTCCGTATGGTAGCAAGAAGGTAGCATTGGAGATTTGACCAAAGGGTGGAACTTGTTGGAAGATGATAAGTAAGCTGTAAAATAGCTAGAACCCCGTATTTTCTGTGAATCAAGTGATAAGAATATCTGCAATAATTTGGAGAACACAGATGGATGGATATCTTTTATTTCATACAAAGTTTGCGACCCATAATAATTACATAATCAAAGTTTTATAAAGGGTCATACATTAACTTGAATAAGTTCCCGACATTGCTTAGCAATTCTAGCGATAATACTACAAAATTTGATACAGAACAGGAATTTGAATGAGTAAATTTAAAGTTTAGCCGAAATTTTAGAAAATTATGAATGCAAAAAATTAGAGGCAGGTCTGAAATGGATTCGTTATTTAATGTGCTTATCATTTGGATCACCATCTGTTGCATACCTGTTTCCCAGGAAATCAAAATATTAGTCAGGCATGTTTACAGCAAAGTCCACTTAGTAGATTTACACAACCTCTCCCAATCTGATTAAATATGCCGTTGTTAAACCCAAGAATATGAACTGAAAACGACAGTGTGGTTTGAATCTTGGATAAATGATGCCGTTTCAACAAAACGCTTTGGATCTTTCATTTATAGTTCGGTGTTTCTTTGACTTTGGCTACTTCTTGGGAGTGTATCCATACAGATATGTGGTACAGGAGGGGAGCAGCCACGTTACTCCAAAGACATCTTTGTTCCGGCAGGTAGTCTAATAATTAATTTTGTAACAAGTAAACCGCTAACACAAGAAATATCAATATTTTTGTCGCAAACTTTAAAAAAATGTCCATTATTCTTGTGCAGGTCTACTGCTCCGTAATTCACATCTCCGCAATGTACCGAGGAATATGGAGGGTGGCAGAGTTTGATTTTGATGTCTTGATAGAACAACCGCATAAAGTGTTTGGATTCTGTCAGAAAATAACGACCATACTTTACGCGCTCTCCTTTATTGCCGCACTCTGGAAGAGGGAAGCCTTCACAAATTTTTTAAATGTGTTGAGAAGCTCTGGTTCCGGAAAGGCGGAGGACAAAGGCATTTTTAATTTTTGGGTGAGATTATACACAGATTTAGTTACGGATTCGCGAGACCATTTTGTTAATTACTTGTATAATTTTAGCCTCAAGTATGTTCCATAACTTTGGTGAGTCTCTACATATTTTGGCCAGCTCTCTGGCTCTTCAGCGCGGAAGGAAGGCTAAACTTTTATCATGTGGAGCCTAAACAACTTTATGAAATGTACCTGAGCGAGGCACGGCGCGTATTTTTCCTCAACCGGATCTCAAATTCGGAGACAACCTCCAGTTTTGGAAATATGACGGCTGCCGAGCATGTGGCTACTGGAGCCTATATTGGGATGATATTCTGCTACTTTTTCCTCACCTTTTACACCGAACTTCTCCAGTTATTTATGTCTTTCACGCTGTCCAGAGTTGTGGCGGGGTTTGTGTCGGATTTAAGGAAAAGTCGGGGTTTTACGAGGGATGAGGTGGAGGGCATGCTGTCAAGATATACACAACTTAAGAGACTTGGTAATCATGCCAACGCGGCGGTGGGGAGGGTGACGCTGTTTCAAATGATTGATTCGTTGCTCTATTTGCCGCTTGGGATCTCCAATTCGCTGACTGCCATAAATTGGTTTACCAGGGTTAATTATATTTTCTTTATTTGTCACTTCTTCCTTTTTACGATGCATGCGGCGAGCTCCCCGTTAAAGGTGAGGGATAATTTAGTTGTCATGGTAACGGATAAATGACTGATTAACTCCTTAGATTCAAGCGATGAGACGATATCTTCAGAAGGTTGTGACAGCGACGGGTGACAAGTTCATATCCCAGTCGAACCTTTCGCTGTATCTGGATGAGTTGAGTCATCACCCGGTCGGATTTCGGGGAGAGGGCATGTTCACGATAACATTTGGATTGGTGGGATCGGTAAGTTGAGTAAAAGATGAGTTCCCGCAGATAAGAATGGTTGATAAGACGGGGATTTGTTTTGATGACAGATGGCCAGTATTATGATTACGCATTCGTTTATTCTGTTACAATTCGGGACGGTGGGACTAACCGGGTACAGTTCGGAGAATAAGACGGGTCTCTTTTTATAGGAGTGAGTGAATAATCCTTTGTTTTATTATTGTCAAAAGTTTGTAGAATTTAGACAAATGACAAATATGTTAATGGTGTGAAAAACTGTGATCATTTTAGTTTGTTAAAGTTATTTTATAAACAATAGATAAATTCATAAGTAATGAATAAATTATGAAGGAATAACGTCTTCTCCAGGTCCAATATCATCCGTACTGACTACGTGTTGGTCAGTTTCTTGATTAATTGCAACCACGTCACAAATCTTTGGATTTCCAAGAAACCCAACTTTAATTACGCATTTGTTCAAATAAATAAATTTGACATTTATGAGCAAATTTTCCAAGATTAACAGGTTATTTAAGCAAGAAACACTGTAATAAATGGCTCGCAGTTAAATACTTACAAATTGCACATTAAAAAGAACGGGTTTGCTGGTAATATCACTTCATGACTTTTGTATCTCACCACATTATTTAGTTTAGGCGATAAGTTACCCAACGAAGTGAATGAGCATCACTGAATTAATTTGTAACCAAATCAGCAAAGTTTTCTTGTACAATAAAAAGTGAGACGACAGGTTTACTTGCCAAATTTACCACAAGACAATTTAGTCTAATAACTGCATCTGATGGTGTTCCTTGTAAATCTGGGCTTAGGAGTCAAACTCTTGTGATAGAAATTTGCAAAATTGCATAAAATATTATAAACAATGCTCAGTCTACCCAGTGCTTTGTGAGTATTTAAATTTATGATTGCACAATTTTAAATATCTGCATAATTCAGGGTCTCACTTGATTTTCAGAGTGGCCACAATTTTTGCCACGTTGGCATTAAGTTGGACTCTAAAATTCTTCTACCGGAAGCGGAAAAGCAAAGGAACCCTTAAATCCGTGCCGACTGTCGGCTTCAGCATCCCGTTTCTTGGTCACCTCCCCCAAATATGGGTGCAAGGTCCGGTTGCCTTTGCCAAAGCGGCGAGATCGAAATATGGCCCCATTTTCCGCGTTAACTTGTTCTCCACGCCTTTTGTCCTCGTGGCAGGAAAGGAGGAGCAGAGCAAGTTCTTCACGGAGAATAAGGATTTTACTTTTAACGCCTTCTTTTATAAGTGGATGGGAGATGCTTTCTTCCCCGAAAAACTTTGTCTGGATGCAAGTAATGCCATTGCGAGGAAAATATTGAAGGGCAAAGTGGACATGGTTGTGATGCATGAAGCGGCGCAGGAGTTTGTGGAGAGATTAAATATTCAGGGTAAGAAAATGCAAGATTTTTTTCAAAATTCGAATTTTTGAAATATTTCGGAATTTTTATACAGCTCGGAACCAAACCCTTGTGAATATGAACCGCGAGACGGAACGTTACCTCGTAAAAGTTGGTCTGGCCAGTTTTTTTAACCTTCCGGTGGGAGAAGGATTTGTGGACGATGTCTCACAGTGGATGGATGCCATCGTGTTTTATCACAAGGTTAATGTGGTCCTGCCAAAATTAGTGGTAAATGTTGTAGCTGGAAGGACGCTAGCGAAATATAGGAATAAGCTCATGACGGAGTTGGCGAGGTGCGTCAAACTGTATCGGGATGATGTTTATGCGTTTGAGAGCCCTTTTCTTGCGTAAGAAAAATACATGATTTCTGACAGAATTTGATGTTGCCATAGCAACCAAAATGAGTTCACTAACTAACGTTGTTCCAGTGCCGCATTTGCGAAGGACGATGGCTGGTTGCATGACTACTCTGATGACTTTGTGGCCGCTATGGTGCTCCAACTCTTGTACGGAATGATAGTCAATGCTCGTCTCTCAATTTTAAATACAATTGCGGACATCTCGGAAAATGAAGCTTGTCGCGAGGAAGTGGGTTTAATTGCGGCTTCTTACTTCCACAAGGAGCCACCTCCCTGGGAGGAATATCTTAAAGATGATTTCATTCACGCTTGCGTCATGGAAACCGGGAGACTTCGAGTCAATTTTGCGGGACTAGCAAAATTTTCTGAGACAGAGGGCACTCCTTTTGGTGATTATCACATCCAGAAGAAAGATATCTTGAGTAATTGCTCCATCCTTCCGCAAATCTATGGCAACGGTGATCATGGCAACGAGAACTATGATCCGTGGAGAATGATGGGAAGCAAGAATTGGGGACCGAGTGATGTTAGTGCGTGGGGTGCTGGGGTACATGCTTGTCCTGGGAAAAGGTTTTCTATTATCGAAATTAAGCTTTGTGTAGCATATTTCTTAGCTGGTTTTAAAGTGGATATGAATAAGTCCCGGATTTCCAACAGGGATATGATGGGAGCTTCGGGAATGTTTAATACGACATGGTTTGATGCCTTTTTGATCCCGGTGGACGCATAAATGACAAGATATGACCTGCAAGTAGTCCTATTTAAGCATAAGATCTTGATACAAAATTAGTATTGCATAATTTTTTGCAATAATGGTTTACATGAATTCTGTCCAAAATTAGCTCAACTTAACTGATTCGTGTGCATTTTAAATGTTTTAGTGTGCAAAATGTCAACTTGCTGAAAAACAAGTGTTTACCTGGATGAGTTATTTACGAGTCTAATTCATAATGTGATAGTTGTAATAAAACTAAACTGGTCCTTATATTTGTGGCGCAGCTAACATTTGAGTATCTCTAATTATTTTACATTTATCCTCATTACTTGACACGATAATTAATCTGACAAATAAGTAGTTAAAGTTTATTTGTGACGCGTTTCTATCTTGTATTTTTATATAGGTAATGCAGATTGTGTTGTGTAGCTGAGTATTTGAGAACGGGTTTCACGCACTTATGACTCAATCCATAGATAACCAATGTAACGGTGGAGGCCAGTGAATAAGATTGTGACTGATGATAGGAATCGTTTTGTTATAAATAAATAAATTTTGGGATGAAATAAAGTCAGGATTTGAATAAGAGTGACCTGTTAATTGGACTTGGTAATCATTTTTCACTGATTGGAACATTTTAGAAGTCTTTAATGGCATTTTTGAACGTTTTTAAGGAAATTGCAGCTAATGAGGATGATTAAGGTAATTTACTCTGTAAATGGACGTGTATTTTATACAACAACATGTTCGAACTATTGGACACGTGCCTTCGACGCTACAATGGTTACTTTTTAGCAAACTGTAAAAATAAATAAACCTGTTTATTTATTGACAATATTTCGTCATTGAGGCTCTGTCCTACTCCGTCTATAAATTGATCTGCTCAATGAGTTTATCTGGATTTGGAACAAGTCACTCTCCAGTGAGACACTGAAGGACTTTATTTCTCAAAATGTTCGACCTCCTCAATTTGTGAGTATAACAAAATTACAAAAAATTTGAAATTTGTGTGAAATTCTTGCAAATTTTCATTTTCTTTCCAGTGAAGCCATAATTTTAGGATCTCTCCTTCTAACTTGGACATTTCGCTTCTTCTCAAAACAGAAAATGAAGGAAACCCCATCTTTCCTAAAAATCGTGCCCACTGTTTCGTTCCGTATCCCGTTTCTTGGCCACCTCCCCCAAATTTGGATTCAAGGCCCGGTTGCCTTTGCAAAGGAAGCTAGATCAAAATACGGTCCCGTTTTTCGCGTGTATTTTCTCTCTACGCCGTTTGTCCTTCTCGCAGGAAAGGAGGAGCAAAACAAGTTCTTTTCCGAGAATAAGGATTTTGCATTTAACGCCTTCTTTCATAAGTGGATGGGAAATGCTTTCTACCCGATAAAAACTTTCCCTGGATGCAAGTAATTCCATTACGAGAAAGATGCTGCATGGCAAGGTGGATTTGGAAGTGATGCATAATGCAGCGAAGGAGTTTGTGGGAAGATTGAAGATTCAAGGTAAAGAAATTTTGAGAAATTTTAAATAATTTTTGACATTTTAAAGAAATTTTTGTCCAGCTCGGAGCAATACCCGGGTGAATATGAATCACGAAACAGAGCGTTACCTCATAAAAGTCGCGTTGACCAGTGTGTTCAACTTCCCAGTGGGAGAGGACTTTGTGTCCGATATCTCTCAGTGGATGGACGCTGTCGTATTCTTTGTCAAGTTGAATGTCATACTGCCCAAGTTTGTGGCGAATTTCATTGCCGGAAGAAACCTGGCCAAATATAGGACCAGGCTCGTGACGGAGATTAAAAGGCTTATCCGACTGTACAGAGATGATTCGGGGTCTTATGAGAGTCCTTTCTTTAGGTAATCAATTGATATTTGATTGATTATTTATCGATTTATTTGAAAACTGATTAATTTCATTTTACCAGCGCCGCATTTGCGGAGGATGGTGCACTTCGGGAAGAAAGCGACGACTACGTGGCTGCCCTTGTGCTTCAACTACTGTACGGAGTGCTGGTTAATGCTCGTCTTTCTTTGCTTAATACAATTCTGGATATCTCAGAAAATGGGAAGTGTTCCCATGAAGTGGGGGCAATTGCGACGGTATGCTTGAGTAAAGAGTCACCTTCCTGGGAGGAATATCTTGGGAATGACTTCATCCAGGGGTGCCTCATGGAAAGTGCGAGACTTCGCGTGAATTTTGTGGGGCTTGGAAAGTCTTCTGTGCCTCAGAAGAGTACACAATTTGGTCAGTATCACATCCCCGAAGGAGATATCCTCAGTAATTGCTCGTTATTGGCGCAAGTCTATGAAGAAGGTAACCATGGTGATGAAGACTATGATCCGTGGAGGATGACAAAGAGCAAGGAGTGGGGACGGAGTGATATCAGTGCATGGGGTGCTGGGATGCATGCTTGTCCAGGAAAAAGGTTTTCGGTGATTGAAATTAAGATTTGTGTAGCGTATTTATTTGCTAGTTTTGAGGTGGATATGAAGAGGTCTAAAGTAAGTAAAAGGGATGCAATGGGAGCGTCGGGGATGTTTAACGATGTCCAGTTTGATGCTTGGTTGATCCCCAGGGAAAGTAGGGAATGATCTGTTTAATAATGTAACTTGGGAGGTGATCAGAATAAAAAATTATTGATATGTAAATATGCACGTGGATGAATTATTGAATGCAGCTTCCTTATTTACGCAACATTGAAATTGTTACACTAAAACTAGTCAAACTTTTCACAGAGGTGCACTAAAACAGTTGTCAAATATGCATGAGCATGTAATCATTACTGGTTGGCAATAAAGGCAAATTTTGCACACAGAAAACACAGGATTTTGCATTCTAGTTTTGTGAGCATGCCAATTGTAAGAAATTTTGTAGTTTTAAAAAATAATTGAGAACTTTTTATTTCAAAGTCTTTACATCATAATGACATTTGAATAGGTTAGACATCCATTTCATGAATATACTTAGTAATTAAGTGACCCAAAGAGTCGGCTTCCTCCTGACTGGAACAAACTGCGGCATCCACATTAAACCCGATTTTCCATTTCCCATCATAACTTAGAGTTGAGATACAAATTGCTACAGGAAATTCAAGATTTTAGAGCATTTCAAGTTTCAAGTGGGCACATTGCCTTCCTTACCAAATTGTCCGGGAGGGATATGAATATTAAAGGACATGTCCAAACACTCTGTCCCCCAAACCTTGAATCTTTGTGTGGGGCCAGGAACCTCGGAATAAACGATGGACGGCGGACTCAACATAAAACCATGAAAACAGGAAGGGAGTCTCCCAAATAGACCGATTCTCTTAAAATTCACTCCACCCTGACTTCGAAAACTCTTTCCAAGCTGACTAATCTCCGTCAAGTCTCCATTCAGGGGGAGGGGAATATTGGCGCAGGTCCTAAATCAGTAAGTAACAAGGTTACCATGGTTACCAATATGAACTTTTCTAGTTGCCATGGTTTCCAAGTTTGGTCAACTCACCAATGATTCACTAACTCATCCCTGGGATGTCCTGGATACGGAAGGATTATTGAGGTCGGAATAGATGTTTTAATGGTTTGCGATACTTCATTTTTGTTGGCTTTCTGTTCCGCAAATGTTTTCAGCGCGCGGCCCAACGCGGCTAGGCCGACACTACCAAAAGCGACTTTGTTCCGATTTTTAATTGCTTTAATACTCTCAATCTGCACTGGAGCAGACTCCGAGAGGAAGTAGGACTCGCCTTTCTTCAGTTTGTCAACGGAAGGGCTTACAACACTCTCACAAAATGAGGAGGATCCACTCAAAACGTCTTCAAGGAGTCCGGCAACCGCCCAAGTTGTCATGGCAACGGATGCAAAGAATGGAATTGGCGAAGAGGGAAGATTTAGCTCAATAGAAGGCTCCATAGCTTCAGAAAGGATTTTAAGGATGCTTAACCCATCCGCGAGACCGTGGTGCCATTTGAAAAGAAGAACATCAACCACACCATGAACTGGATGGGTGACACCTTTCACGATGTAAATTAGCCAAGGACTCTGTCCCGGAGGAAATGGGGCACTTAAGAGACTCTTCCGTTTTTGCAGAAGGTCGGAATAGGGACAGATGGCGTTTGGCGAATCGTTTGGCGCAGTTTGCGCGGCAGGAACCAATTTTCCGTCTCTGTAGACCAAAGAAACGACATGATTTTCCAGGATAAACTTCTCCACTGGTGTCCAAAAAGTGTACATCCAGTACAGAATAGGAACACTGCGCAGGCGCGGGTGTTTCTGGACTTGTGAGGAAACAGTGGCGGAAATCTTGGAGTGATCCAAGCCATCTGCAAATATTATGGTGGCAATTATCCCGCCGAGAGGGGACACACTGGAGAAGTGAGGGCAAAACATGGCACTTTGTGGGGCTATTATGGAGGATCCATGGGGTAGTGTGAACTTTGAGAGGAGGATGATAAGCAGTCGGTAAATGAGAAGGGGCAGGAAAAACAGGAGGAAGAGGAGGATGCTGAGGAAGGCGAGGAGGAGTTGGAGGAGGATATTCATTTTGACGGAGTTTTGGCTAAAACTGGGAGTTGTTGGGTGAGAGAATGAATGGAATGTTTGGTTGAGTGTGAGTTAACTTGGATTATGCAGTGACTTCACACTAAATCATGTTTGTAGTGAGTAGCAAAACGAACAAACTAGTTTTGTGTTTGCAACAACTTTTGTTTTCATTGGGGATAATTAAGCTTTAATACATTCTGGGCTTCCTATTTGGGTAAAATCCAAATGTTTCTCGTAATCAAGAGTTTATTAGAAGCCTCAGAATTAAAACCGTGTTAAAATAAGAAACATTAAGGTTTGGAAATTACAATGGCCACGTGCTGAACTTGGTTTATCTTGGTAAATCTTTGGAGATGAAAATTATTATTTGTTAGATAATTTTTTATTGTGTTAGGAAATTTATGAATAACGACATTCGTTCACTAATTGCCTGGATTTAATCCGTTACGCAAGTATTTGTTTGTAGTAGAAAAAACATTAATTAGCACTTTATCCTGGCACTTGTAACAATTAAAAGGAGGAAATTATCCCATAAATCAGGTCCAGTTCTGAGTCAGAGCCTCTGACACCAAGCTAGCCAAATATTATGTAAATTCTTACTCAATTCCAGGTAATGCTGACATTCTTCCTGGAAAGTTAAAATTGAGGAAAGTGCCGCTAATTTATTTTTTTGTACATCTATCCAAATTCGTCCATTCATCACACAAAATCTGTAAAAGATTGAGATCTTTGACATTTATTTATGTGAGGCAACTGGCACATCAGTAGTGTGGCATAAAAACCTGTTTTACGCACTGTTTACCTAGTAATTGGCCATGCAACTACTACTGCCTTACTGACGGGTGAGTGTTGATTTAATGCATTAGTGGGCATTTTCCTCGTTAACACAAGACATTAATTCAAAGGTTTTCTTGGAATTGTAAGGTTAATTAATTCCTTTCCAGAGATGAGAGAGTTGATTTATTAAAGAAGGGTTGAATTGAGGTAATTCTTTATTTGCCTTGCAATAAGTTTCGGTATGGGAGCCAAGTTATTAGAAGCATGTGCTGGTTTACAATACACTGATGAGGATGAAGATGACATTAATTCTGCCTTTTTCTTGGAATTTTGTATATTAATTAATTTCTGGATAGTGCATGAATTTATTTATGGTGGTTTGACAATTATGTAAATGCGCATTTACTTTATTAAACATAATCATTTTATTCTTTGGGTTGCTTTAGGCCAATGAAATACAGGTTGGAATTAAGATATTATTATTTAATTGATTGCATATTAAAAGGCTATTGATTCCAAGTCCATTTTCAGATGCCGGGTTGTGTTATAGTAAACTAAACCATACGCACTGTCAATCATAAAAAGAGTGCCGTTCCTACTTTTGCTTGAATATCAACAAGGAAAGTATCACCGCAACTATTCCGAAAAGATAAAAAGTCAATCTAAAGTATTGCATATTACTGGACAAGAAAACCAGTTTATGTATGCCAGTACTGACAGTAAGGAATGATTCAACTCCTTTTGCTAACCAAAGAGTCATGAAGTTGACTATTATGTGTGTCCAACAAGGCTTTGGTTTAGCCACGTGCTAGCCATTTTATAGGCGAGGTTTCCTTCTTGGAAATAGCTACCCACACAAAAACCTCATACTTTTGCATTTACCTAATTTGTAGGCAAACACAAAAAAGAGATTTTGCCTTATTCTGACACTATTCTCAAAATTTGATTAAAAGCCAGAATGGTTTCCAATATTTCGCCCCCTTCCTCCAGCTCTTCTGCGATTTTAGTGAGAAATGCCATAAAATCTTATAATGGGAAGGATGCTGTCCTTCAAAATCTAAATATGACAGTCCCTTCCGGAACTATGTGAGTAATAAAAAAGATATATTGTAAATTCTAATTTACTTTGAAATTGTCCTTAAACTTTCAGCTACGGACTTGTGGGTGCGTCAGGATGTGGGTAAGATACTAGAAAAACAAGTAAACTTGAAAGTAATAAATTGTAATATTTTTCTCCAGAAAGACAACGT
Source organism: Folsomia manolachei (assembly GCA_036491905.1). NCBI lineage: Eukaryota > Metazoa > Arthropoda > Collembola > Entomobryomorpha > Isotomidae > Folsomia > Folsomia manolachei. Next base: position 7,456 of record JAAXNX010000472.1, on the reverse strand, counting down.
TGCTCAGTTGCATCCTAAATTTCAAAAGGATCAATAGCGGAACAATCCGGGTGTTTGGACAAGAGCCAATTATGGGAGGACAGGATATCGGGTATCAACCTCAGGTGGCTAAAATGTGCAGAATTTACGCAATTATTTGCAAATAAGTTTTGCAACTAATATTTGCAAAATATTCCCAATTCTGTAGGAGGTAGCACTCTACAACCATTTAACCGTGGAAGACACTCTATTCTATTTTGGAAGACTGTTGGCAATGAGCTCCACAGAGATTGGGGAGCGGATCAAGTATTTAACGGAGGCCCTCCAACTCCCAGAGTCAGAACAACTTGTAAAGAATCTCAGGTAGAGGTTGTCATGGCAACTAACTTAATTGAACTAATGTTTGGCTTCTTATCTTGCAGTGGAGGTCAACAACGCCGCGTCTCCCTGTCGATAACGTTGCTAAAGCAACCACACCTCCTAATTTTGGATGAGCCGACAACGGGCCAGGACCCAGTTTTAGTGGAGAGCATCTGGAACCTGCTACGGGATTTAGTGGCGTCTTCCAATCTCACCATTTTAGTCACGACCCACTACTACGAAGAAGTTAGACACGCCCAGACTGTGGGATACCTGAGGAATGGAAGGATCCTGGTGGAATCCAGTCCCAACTCCGTTTTACTCCGGACTGGCACCAAATATTTGGCAGATGCTTTTCGTATTTTGTGCGAAAATGATGAAAATGAGATCAGAATTACTCAAACTCCGCAAAATCCCGAAATAATGAGTGCTTTAGAAGACGCTCCGAAAGCTAAAAGCTTATCTAGCAGCTTATCTCGAAGCTTATCTAGCCATTGCCTCATAATTTGGGCGTTGATCCTCAAAACTTTTCTCTTTTTAAAGAGAACACCAATCTACACGGTGCACATTGTGTTGCTGCCTTGCATTCAGATAGTAAATTTTATCTTCATTCTCGGCCTGGATCCAAAGGGTATCCAGTTGGGAGTGGTTAATTCCGAGAATTGCTCAGCAATTGTGTCAACAGGAGCGTCTTGTCTCACGGAGGGGATGAGTTGTAGTTTTTTAGCAAAGTTTCCGGGGGATGAGTTTCAATTTGTGAGTAGAACATGGTATATTAGTAATTTGGCTCTTTACTTTTTATTGAAACTAATGAGTTGCCATGGTTACCAAAGATAGATTACGATTCGGATGTTGAGGCTTTGCAAGGTGTCCAGCAAGGAGATTCGTGGGGCTTTGTTTCCATTCCGCGTGGTTACAGTGGCCACTTAAGGGATAGAGCGGTGACTGGAAGGTTTTCTGGGAATGAGACAATTGATGGATCTTCCATCACGGGGAGGCTGGATCTTAGTCGTAAGTAAAACTAACAAACTGATTAGGGAACTAAATCTAAATACATTTTTGCAAACATTTAGATCCACTAAAAGCCGATTTCCTCCAGTTCAAGTTACACAGCTATTTTCAAAGCTTTTTGGAAGATGAAGCCAAAAATTGTGGGCAAACCAGGGCCGTTGCTGAGTTGCCACTGAAGGTAATGTGGTATCAGTATAGTTCTGGAATTTGCTAAATGACACACTACCCATTTATTGCAGTATTCCGCAATTTACGGCAGCATAACATCCAATCTCCAGCCGTACTTGCAGCCAGGATTCTTTGCATTGTAATACTTTTAGATATTTTTTTAATCCACATCAAGATTTCTAATATGTTATGATGATTGATTGATTATTGGTTATCGATTCAGATGCATAATCCTTCTCCCAATGGCATGTGCTGTTCGTTTCCTCCAAGACCGGAAATACGGGACTCTAGCCCGCTCCCGGGTTGTGGGTCTAACATATTCCCACATAATTGCAGAGTGGATAATCTCGGAAGGGATGATTCTACTGGTGCAAGTTGTCTCTTGCTACGTTGTTTTGGCTGTGGTTGGAGGATTCACGGAAATTGGAGCAACGTACCTGGCTCTCATTTATTTGGTGGGTGTGGTCGGGTCGGGGATTGGATTCCTGGTGGGACAAGCTTTCGATTCGGAGTTGGAAGCTATTTTTGTCATTTTAGGCTTTTATATGCCCATGACAGTGGCTTCAGGTGGGTAGAAAGTGAATGTTTTCCAAAATTAATTGGTTTTGAAAGTGATGGATCCTCTTTTTGCTCAGGTGCCAACACTCCTTTTGATGGGATGCCGTATTTGGCACAATTAATTTACTCCACAAGTCCGGTAGCAGAACCGATAAAGGGTTTGAGATCAATTGCTACAAGAGGATGGGGAATTAGTCATCCAAAAGTTTGGCCGGCGTTTGCAGTACCAATAATCTACATTTTACTGCTGCTCCTGCTTTCTGTGATTGTTATTAGGATTAGAAACAGGAAATAAAGCAGAAGAGAAATGTTTGTTTAACAAACTTGCAATTATTCCAAATTTGCACGGGTTTTATTCAATCATCCATGATGAGTGTAAATGGAAATTAATTTCGCACAACTATCTCAACTCTTGCAATGCCTCCTGCTCCATATTTCGCATTCCTTCAATCTCACTCCAGTTGGAGTTTACAATTGATTCTGGATCATAGAACAATTTTCAGAACGAATTCTCACCATTACCACAAATTGGACAACTTACCATCCAAAGTTTTCCACTCCATAGCATCAAGTGCTTCCAATAGCACCTCAAAAGTGGCAGAGGACGCCTTATGTGACACCCAACTCACCAGAAACTTTTCTCCCGCAGCCCAGTATTGGTCGTCTTTCAAGTCCTTCCTTATCTGACCCTTATCTCCGAGATGTAAACCAAATTCTGGTCTGGAAGAAAGTTGAATCAGATTCCTCTCCGTGGAAGGATCCTTATCAAATAGGATGGCGAGACGCTGAATAATTTTGCTGGTCACGGCAACATCTCCCATTACTGAAAAAAAAGAATAACGAATTTTACTGGGAACAAAATATGCAAATAAATAAAAACTTACGGCTGAATTTGCAAAGTGTGGCTCGATCCATTGATGCACAGTTTATGGATGTAGAGGCAAACCAAAGAGTGTTTATCCATTCAAAGATAACCTTTTTGGGAACAATGTCCATATTTCAAGTGTTGAAATGAGTCCATTGTCCAAGACTTGTGATGTGATTCATTCCAGAGCAGGAGATAAAAAACGACAAGAGTGCCGGAGATGAGGTAAGCCTGGTTCATTCACTTTTAATTTGGATGATTCATAATCTTCCTGTGGCATCCACTTCATGTAAAATTATTTGGGTAATAATTGAGCAACTTGGTGAGTGAGTGATTAGCTATAAATCAAACTGCAAATCAGTGTAAGTAATTTGACAACGCGGAAATCCAGGTAATCCTGAGTAATACGGTGATAAAGTGTTCGGGCATTGTTCAATTGTGGCAACAGTGGCCTAATAAATTCAAGTCCAAGTCACGAAAGAAGTACAGTTGCACTCTGGTCAAAGTTAGAGAAACATGGAGCAATTGAATGAAGTGGATCAATCCAAGGATGAAGATCAATCAAAAAATGAAGATCAATCGATAAATGAAGATCAATCGATGCAAACGGATCAATCACTGGAACAATTGGAGAATGACGTGAATAAAACGGAAGAAGGTAACATCCTCGATTTTTAAATTAAATATTACAAAACTAAATTTCCTTCCCTTTTAGTGGAAACCGTAGAATTGGAAATATTAGCCGTCTACATCTGCAAAGCTGACGGAAAGACGTTGCTCAACAAGCTGGATCCCGTGGCTAGCTTATTTGGACTCACTGATATGGAGAGGCTTCCCTTGGATGAGCTCCGATATCGGTGCCAATACGATAACTTGTTTTTCCGAATGTTTGAAAATTGGGTTAAAAAGGTGGAAGAAAGGAATGGGAAACCTACGTTGGAATGCATTACAAAGATATTGACGGAGTTGGAGATTAACTCGGTTAAAGGTGAGAATCTACAAAAGCATTCATTTGTGTTCAATTTTTTTGGCAAAGTTTTATTTTTGGATTTCACGCATTTCTCTTTCAGAAAACCTTCTCTGAAAATTTCTGCGCCTGGACAAAGTAATCGTGCTGCCCAAGCCAGCAGAACCAGCCATTTCCGAACCGGATCAACCTAAAGAACAAGAATCGCCTAAGCCCGTCGTTCCAGATCTTCTAAAAGACGATAAAGCAATGCAAGACATTTCCAGCTTGTTACAGCCATCCACTCCCAAAGACACTGCAAGCCAACCAAAATCCTCGGATGGCAACTGCTTCAAAAAGTTTTTCACCTTCAAGAAAGTCATTAACAGGAGTTCTGGCGGTATTACGGCCGTCGCCGGTGTTGCCGGCACGCTACCCGTTGGTAACCAAGCGACACCAAGAGCAGCGGAAGACGATGATGACGAGGATAACCCCGTAGAAATCAAGTATCTTCCGGATTCAGATGCCAAGGAATTGGCCACCTTCCTGACGCACTTTCACGGGCTCGATGCTTCTTTAGAAGTCATTCAATTCCTCTGCCGAACCGTGTACCACACCGCCGTAGTCGTGCCTCGAGACGAAAACGGCTGGCTACCAAAAGTATGTCTTCTTTCTATGCAACTATTTTCGATTGTCCGCCATTTCATCCAGCCCGGGATGGCGATACATTTGAAGAAGTTTGAAGGCGTGCTCCGCCATTTTATAGTGGATCCCTGGCTAAGTCCGCAGCTCATTGGGGCGCTATCCGAGAGCGGGATGCTGGTCCCGAAGAAAGGAGATAGGCATTCTGTCCTCCTTATCGAACCCGCGGTAAAAGACGCGATAGATGAGGTTCAAGCGCTACCCGGGATTCTTAAGATGCTTGAAACGCCATACCCCAGTCTGGTCAAGGTTCAGGAGAAGCTGCTTGTCGCCGTGTTTTCCGCTATTGAAGAATACAACGACCCCAGAAATAGGAAGGCGACGGGAAAGAAGCTTAGTGCGCATGTTAGCTATTTGGTGAAGGAAATCGTTTGGCCGAGGAAACACCCGGGTTTTAGCAACCTTCAAGCAAAGATCCCGCAGCTAATCAAGTATTGCAGTGAGGCTGTCATTGCGATTGCGAAGCAGAGATATGAATCTTTGCCAAATGTGAGTGATGATGAGCTTAAACTGTTTAAGAGAGCTTATGCCAGGGCACAAGAGGAGAAAACGAGGTTAAGGCTTGGAAAGGCGGCAGGAGTGGGTCTGGCCGCGGGGGCGGGATTACTGGGGGCAGGGCTATCAATTGGGGCGATGGGAGTTATTAATGATGATGATGATAGCGATGAGGAATGAGCAAAGTTTAGAAACTTTGGTGCATTCTTAAGACAATCTCTACCTCATTTGTTTTGAAATTCTGGAATTAAAAAGAAGAACTAATAAAAAAATTGACATTTTATAAGTTTTCCAATGAAATAACCCTCCCCATTTCGGTTCTTGCAGCATTATAAATACAACATTTGCACAAAGCTAGTGGATAAGATTTACTCTTCACTAAGAATGAGGGACAATGGCGATGATTTGTAAATCAAGTGGTATCATAATCCAGCTTATCAGTATAATTTGATAACTTATACCAATACTTAATTTGTCTCATGTTAATAAAATTACAATAAATGGCCATCAATACCATGTTGTGAGGTAAATTATGTGGATAAGATGCGAGTTTGTATAACCAAAACAGAAGGATATCTGATCGGTTTGTCAGTCGAAATCCGTGTAGCTCTGCCGTCCAAGAAAAGTTTGCTATTTCCGGTCTGTAAATTTAATAATTAAAGTTCTTTAGCTGGGATTGTTTATTTTCAGCGTTATTTTCAGTAACAGTTGCTGACACTTTCTGAATATGGGTGTCATTCCGTCATTTCATGATATGCTAAAGTCCAATTTTGACGGGTTCCTGTAACATTTATATTTTACGTAATGCAGTAATAAAACGATTACTAGTGCACTTGTGGGATACAAAGTACAAACTTATCTTATTATTTTGTTATCAATGTCAACTCAACAAAACAGAGGAGCATTTGTATAACGAGGAGAAATGACTGTCAGTCATCACCTTGATAACAGGGTGATAAGAGCATCACTTTCATTCTGTAGTGCTTCAATCAATTCAATTACCAGATGATGAGTAATTCTGCATTCTAAATCGAGTCAGGTTTAGTTGCAATATTACAAACCTTCCATAAAATAAGTTGGTTATATTTCTGAAGAATTAATTCAAAATGGAGGCTGTCCATCAAATCCTCCTTCTTGTGATGGTATTCTTCCTCCTCAAGTATTTCCGTGATACGAGATTCCGACGACTTGTCGCCGTCATTCCGGGTCCAGCAAGGCTCCCCCTGCTCGGAAATATGAAACAGTTCTTTAATCTGCCACATCACAGTGAGATTAAAATAGATTTTACTGGTTTAAACAAAATTAAGCAATTTGTTTTGTTTTGTATTTTACAGAATTACTGGAAACCATTGAAGGATATGCGAACGATTTCCGGGATTTTGGTTGTTTTGTCGTTGAATTTACAGAGTTAGGCAGTCTGGCTTATCTAACCACGGGAGAAACTGTGGCGGTATGAAGCGTTAATTAGAGATTGCCAATATTTGTAAGTGATAAAGTAATCTTTGCAGAAATTATTGCAAAGTCGGGACCATTTAAGAAAAGGGGACGGGTATCGGATGATATCGGAATATTTGGGAGATGGTCTAGTCACTTCGGATCGTAAGCATAAAATTGACAAGGATTTGTGCAAAAATGTAATAAAGGACTTTTGTATTTTAGCCAATAAATGGAAACATCATCGAAATCTGATAAATCCGGCGTTTACCTTTAAAATGTTTGATAACTTTATAAGAGTTTTTAACGAGCAGAGTGTGGTCATGTTGGAGCTGATGCATGCCAAGTTTGACAATATGAAGGGAGAGGAAGGATTTATGGATATTTCTTCCTATTTTACGAGATGCTCTCTAGACATCATTTTAGGTAATGGAATAAACTTTGAAAGACTAAAATAAAGCAATCTATGTCTGTCCAGAATTATGTTTTGGCTTGAAACTTGAGGCGCAAACCAATCCACTTTCTGAAATTCATGAAGCAATGGAACAGTAAGTGATTAGTAGTCACAATTTTATGAGATTTTGTAAGTTTATTTGACATCTGATTGGAACTTTTAGTGGCGTGCTCCACATTGGCACAAGATTTATAAAGCCGTGGCTAAGAAGCTCCTGGGTTTGGAGGACTTTATCGGGCAAATGTGTAAAACACGAGATTGCAACTGTTGATAAAGGGCTGCGCTTAATGAAAAATGTAATATTTTTTATTAATGACTGGGAGGATACTATTCCATGAAATACGGTTTTCGTTGAATGTACGACATATTTTGTGTATTCTAGATTATCTTCCAAATAGTAAAAGACCGACAGAGACATGGAGGAGAGCCGGATTCAGAGGGACATCAGACATTAATTGACATTCTGCTGGAGAATGATACCTCG